>JALPQI010002972.1:0-73388 GCA_025490895.1 Thaumatotibia leucotreta
GTTGACAGTTATAGTACCTATTCGAACCCTGATCGAAAAATTTAATTTACGTTATTCTCAATTTTTTCAGCATAAAATATGGTCTATCACTATTCGACTTCATTACCACTGAATAGAGTCGAAAAGTAGACCACAATTTTGTTGACTGTACTGTTTAAGAATTCGCCGGCTTATATACATATCTGTACAGCAAAGAAGTAAATTAAAACGAATTAGTATCATAGTTAGCTAAACAGGCTGTAACAAAACTAACAAATAAGTATAGTAACGAACCGAGCCTAACGATTGCCTAGGAATTCCTGAACCCACCACAAGATCGCCTAAAGTCACGTTACTTCTTACATAGGCACGATGTTATAATAATAAAATAAATCGGCATTTTTCCAAGCGTTGCAACTGCTGTGACTTCGGTGGCAGCCTTATCACACGAATCCTGTGAGAGCTGCAAGAACTTTTGGATATATTGGTAGACGTGGTTAACAAAACAACTAACAATATGTCCAAAAACTGTATGAGATACCCGCGAAAATCAGGTAATACTGTTGTCACCGACGTTAGGGCGGTTGAATCGCTCGGAGAAATGCCCATATTGGCAGTTTTCCGAGCGTTTCAACCGCTGTGACTTCGGTGGCAGCTTTATCACACGAATCCCGTGAGAGATGCATGCATTTTTGGAAATCTTGATAGACGTAGCTGACAACTACCAAGATATCCAAAATATGTTTGAGACCCACGGAAATCAAGTGGGTAATAAATTAATAATGTTACCACCGGAGTCACGGCGGTTGAAACGCTCGAAGAAATGCCCAAATAATAAATATCGTGGGACATCTTAACACGTTCGCCTCCGGTACTGTTTCACTAAGTGCTTATACTATGCCGATCGAAATTGTCTGATAAGTAGAAATCCTATGCCAGTGACACGCATGTGTGACCGAAAAGATTGTACTCCTATGCCGGCGACACACACTTGTGTCAAAAATGTTCGTATTTCGATGCGACTGGCATAGGAGTGAGAACTTGATTAATGCTAGTGGCATAAGAATGAGATTACTTTGAACACGTATGTGTGTCACTGGCATAGGAATACAGTTTTTTCGGTCACATATGTGTGTCACCGGCGTCGAACGTGTTAAGGTGCATTTAGCCCAAACGATCATTCGCTCATTCTAATTTCGAAGAATCACGTTTTGTGTAACGAACGAATTTCGTAAAGTGGGGAATAGAGTGAGCGAATGTTCGTTTGGTCTAACTAAATGCACTTTTATGTCGGTGAAATTAGTTCGTCTAGACGGAGGTTCATGTTAACTATTAGTATGGCTTATAACGGGATATTTAATACGTAAATTGAAATTATTGAGCACCCTATATTTCGGCATTGTTGCAATTGCCATCTTCACGGATTAACTGAAATATCGGGTGCTCAATAATTACAATTTACATGGTAAATATGACGTTTTAGGTCATACCAGTAATATAAATGACCATATTAGTTTAAAAACTTCATATTTAGGGTGCGGTTCCACCGACGCGGAGCGGAGCTGTGCTAAATTGACCAATTAAATTCTTCAAATTCAAAATTCGAAACACGGTGATGCGGTCTCATTGGCCGAGCTCACACGGCTCCGCTCCGCTCCGCGTCAGTGGAGTCGCACCCTAACTGTTAACTAAATTAAAATACACAGGGAAAATAAAACGCCCAAATAACACTTAAACTCTAATCCAACAAAACAACAATTAAATTAACCATAAACACTAAATAAATACAAAAAGACCAATCCCCCAATCACGAAGCGTACTTATTCCCCACGTGGTGCCTAACCCCCCACTTGTAGTTGGCGTTTTTATCGGTCTTCACGAAAGTGTGGACGGGGCCGGTCACGCCCTTCGTGTTGTCGTGATCATGGTCCTCGTAGTAGTCGTGACCACGCTTCGGCCGCTGGTATTCTTCGGTTTCGTGCACTGGAACTGAGGATTGACGTTAATGAGAACTGTCGGCTATAAGTACAAAAGATCTGCAGGCCTAGCCACCATATTATGTAGAAACGTGACCATAATAATGTATGGATATGGTCACGTGACTTTTCGTACGAACCTGTCATTCTCATACAAAAAATGGGTCATGTTCAGTATATCGGCCGTTGCCGAATTAAGGGTTAGTCCGTCTTTTAATTTACTATTGACAATGACACCGTGTGTGCCGTGGGGTGACCGGCTTGCGAATAGTCCCCCACCATATCATCCCGTGGTTGCAGTAAGAGCCTGCTAAGGGAATAAATACCGGAAGATGGGCAGCAGCATCTTCCGCAGAGTAACAAGTAACAAACTGCGCGCGCCAACCCGCCTGCCAAGCGTGGCGCGTATGGCAACCCCCCCCCCATGAAATGAACAAAACACAACCTAGGCCCCTAGTGCCCGGCAGTCCTGCTCTTCCTGGCTACGGTAGCGGCCAGAGAAACAGGGCAAGGGGTGCTAAGAATCACCGGCACCTATCCGGCTACCCACCCCCACGACGATTGGCCCTGGTAACACACAATATCCGCACTATGAGGGCTGACGAAAAGATTTACGAGCTGGAAGAGGAACTGAGCAAGTTACACTGGGACATAGTCGGGCTATGCGAAGTCCGTAGAGAAGGGGAGGACACCGTAACCCTGAAGTCCGGTAACTTGCTCTACCACCGGGAGGGCGACCAACAGTCCCAAGGTGGTGTCGGGTTTCTCGTCCACAGGTCCCTCGTAAACAACATAATAACCATCGAAAGTGTGTCGAGCAGGGTGGTATACCTGGTACTCAGAATATCCAAAAGATATTCGCTGAAGGTCATTCAGGTATATGCGCCGACCTCGTCACACTCCGATGATGAAGTAGAAGTTATGTATGAGGACATAAGTAAGGCCATACATACTTCTAAAACCTACTTCACTGTTGTTATGGGGGACTTCAATGCAAAGTTGGGCAAGAAAAGCGGTGATGAGTTGAGAGTGGGGCAATTTGGCTATGGACAACGGAACCATAGGGGACAGAGGCTGGCCGACTTTTTGGAGAAAGAGGGACTCTTTATGATGAACTCTTTCTTCCAGAAGCCGCCTCAAAGGAAATGGACCTGGTTGAGTCCCGATGGTTCCACGAGAAATGAGATAGACTTCATCATGACCGACAGGAAACGTATATTCAGTGATGTGTCTGTGATCAACAGGGTGAAAACCGGTAGCGATCATCGAATCGTCAGGGGCTCACTGAATATCAATGTTAAACTTGAAAGGTCCAGCCTGATGAAGTCTACGCTCCGTCCCACTCGAGCCCATATCCAAAACCCCGAAAGCTTTCAACTTGAGCTCTCTAACCGCTTTGCTTGCCTTGAGGACTTGGCATCAGTGGACGAGATCAACGACGGGCTAGTACAAACTGTCCATATGGTAGGGTCTAAATTTTTTAGACCACGCCGTAAAGATAGACCTCAAAAACTGACCGTTCAAACTTTAAACCTCATGGCTGAACGACGCTCGCTACAGCTGCAATCTTCGCATGACGCGGAGTCATATAGGCAGCTCAATAGACGCATATCCAAGTCCTTGCGACATGACGTGCGTCTCTTTAATACTAACCGTGTTAAAGAGACAATCGAGCGAAACCAAGGCTCCAAAGTGTTCGCAAAGGACAAGTCTATTGGGCAAAGCCAGCTGACAAAGCTGAAACGGGGAGATGGCAGCATAGCGTCAACAAAAGCAGAGGTTTTAGGTGAGATCGAGAGGTTCTATGGACAGTTATATACTTCGGTCGCAAAGCCCGTTGACAGTTTGGTAGGAGATCCAAGAGCCAAGCTGTCCCGACACTACACCGAGGATATCCCGGACATCAGTCTGTACGAGATTAGGATGGCCCTGAAGCAGCTTAAAAACAACAAGGCGCCGGGCGATGACGGAATCACTTCAGAGCTTCTGAGAGCGGGTGGAACACCGGTTCTTAAAGTCCTCCAGAAGCTCTTTAATTCCGTCTTGTCCGAGGGCAAAACGCCTGAAGCATGGAACCGAGGCGAGGTGGTGCTGTTTTTCAAAAAAGGTGATAACAGCCTTTTGAAGAACTATAGACCCATCACGCTTCTGAGTCATGTTTATAAACTGTTTTCAAGGGTCATCACGAACCGTCTCGAATACAGACTTGATGACTTCCAGCCTCCCGAACAAGCTGGATTCCGAAAAGGCTATAGTACCATAGACCACATACATACGCTGCGACAAGTTATACAGAAGACCGAGGAGTATAACTTGCCATTATGCTTAGCGTTTGTGGACTATGAAAAAGCCTTCGATTCGGTAGAAATATGGGCAGTGCTTGAGTCTCTTCAGCGATGCCACATTGACTATCGGTACATCGAAGTGTTGAAGTGTTTGTATAGCAACGCCACAATGTCGGTCCGAGTACAGGAGCAGACTACGAAGGCTATTCCGTTGCGAAGAGGCGTAAGGCAGGGAGATGTTATATCTCCGAAACTGTTTACTGCCGCAATGGAAGATGCCTTTAAGCTCCTGGAATGGCAAGGACTTGGCATCAATGTGAACGGCGAAAACATCACTCACCTTCGGTTTGCCGACGATATCGTAGTCATGGCAGAGTCGATGGAGGAACTCAGCAAAATGCTCAATGACCTTAACCGAGTTTCTCAACGGGTGGGCTTGAAAATGAACATGGATAAGACGAAAGTTATGTCAAATGCCAATGTTGTGCTCACCCCGGTTTCTGTTGAAAACTCGGTACTCGAAGTTGTTGACTCGTACATCTACCTAGGACAAGTAGTCCAATTAGGTAGGTCCAACTTCGAGAAAGAGGTCAACCGCCGAATCCAACTCGGTTGGGCAGCGTTCGGGAAACTACGCGATGTCTTTTCGTCCGACATACCTCAGTGCCTTAAGACGAAAGTCTACAATCAATGTGTGTTACCAGTGATGACTTACGGCGCCGAAACGTGGTCCTTCACCATCGGCCTCATCTCTAAACTCAGAGTCGCTCAAAGAGCTATGGAGAGGGCTATGCTCGGAGTTTCTCTGCGTGATCGAATCAGAAATGAGGAGATCCGTAGGCGAACTAAAGTTACTGACATAGCCCTCCGGATTAGTAAGCTGAAGTGGCAATGGGCAGGCCACATTGCACGCAGAGCAGATGGTCGATGGGGTCGAAAAGTACTCGAGTGGAGACCACGGCTAGGCAAACGCAGCGTAGGACGTCCACCCACAAGATGGACAGACGACCTTATGAAGGTCGCCGGGACACGCTGGATGCAGGTCGCATCTAACCGGTACATGTGGAGGTCCAGAGGGGAGGCCTATGTTCAGCAGTGGACGTCTTATGGCTGAGATGATGATGATGATGATGATGATGACAATGACACTAGTTATTCCATGAAAGGAGCCAATAACTACGATAAATATGAACACTGCTTATGGACGTAACGTTACAGTTTATAATCTTTTTTCAGTAACTGATTTTTTACTTTTTTTCCTGGATGTTCCCGATATGATACGTTAATTTTACACCTAATAAAAGCTACGCTCCATATATAAATTATACAAATAGGGTAAACACGGTCTGTTGTTATATAGAATGATATAATACTTATACAGTCATCATCATCATAATAATATTTTTTTAGCAATTAGACGTCCGCTGCTGAACATATTCCACAAAATTGTATAAATTCCCATACAAAAGTTGACAAATTTGTAGAATTATACTTAGGCTTGTAAAGTTTTGTGGTATTGGCCCCTGGACTATTAGAGATTACAGCCGATATCAGAGCGAATCAGAATAAGGAGTTGGCAACATTAAGGTGCATTCAGACCAAACTAGCATTCGCTATTCTAACCCCCTACTCTACGAAATTCGATCGTTACACAAAACGTGATTCGTTGATTTCGTAGAGTGGGGGATAGAATAGCGAATGCTCGTTTGGTCTGAATGCACCTTTAGAGAGTCGCACTCATGGAAATCATGGGGAGAAGCAGCCTAACAGGTGGCTAACCTGCTCCAGTGTATACGGATGATGTCCGCAAAAAGGGAGGGGTGTTGTGTTTATATTATCATGTGTATATCGAGAGACACATTATGTGACACGTCAGCATCTCCGCGTGGTGACCGCAGTAAAAATACATTTTTCACCACCCCAACTCCTGCGGGTGTCGTAAGAGTCGACTAAAAGATTGAAGTGTCACTGACCATTATTTGATAAAAGATTGATGATGGGCAGCAGCGTCATCATAGTGGACACATTACTGCAATCGCCAACCCGCTTGCCCATGCAGCTTGGCGATTATGAGCATTTACCTCCTAATGCGTCTATACGCATAGTTAATAGGAAAGACCTACGTCCAGCAGCATGAGATGGACGGATCAGATTAAGGCCGCAACTAAGTGCTCAGTTAACGAGTGTACCCGGAAAGCTGCAGTCCGCGACGAATGGCGCCGAATTACCAAAATCATCGCTCATCGTGATCCACAATGATGACCACGACCACTCTGACAAGAGTGTACCGACTGAGAAGAAGAAGAAGACGTCCAGCAGTTAACTAAGATAGGCCGATGACAACAGGCTATAAAAAAACTTACTAGGTATCCTGTGGGGCTGATGGGGTTGGGGTGGTGGCGGCGCGTATCTGGTATACCTCATCCTCATGGGGGCTCGTTGCACGGGGTAGAAGGGCGCCGACCATGCTTGGCATGCCACTGCCAGTGACAGGAGAATCTGGAACGAGTTGTTTTAGTGACGATACGTGTTTATCCTCACACCTTGCAACCTAAATAGTCGCGCACCGTGCGGTTTCAGAGGAACTTCCTCCCGCGGACGGTCCGTCTGTGGAATGAGCTCCCTGCCGAGGTTTTCCCGTTAGACTACAGTATGGGGTTCTTCAAAAGAGGAGTGTACATGTTTTTATTGGGTCGGCAACGCGCGTGTGACACCCCTGGGGTTGCAGGCGCCAACGGTGACTGCTTTCCATCAGGCGGGCCGTATGCTTGTTTGCCACCGACGTGGTATAAAAAAAAAGCTAGTGATCGTTATCAACGTGCGGTATTGGTGGCAAAGTATGGTTGACAAAAATCAAATACACTGGTATTTTATTATCATTACTAAAATTTCAAAAATTATTATCATTTTAATTATAATAATTAATTACCTACACATATTTTAATCAGTTACTCAAATTACACTGATTAAACGAGTAAACAGCTAAAATGTATTAAACAGATTCGGCTGTCAAACGATCTCGTCAAATTGAAAAACCATTAGGTATAATACTGATCTTACTCTACCTACTTGAAATAGTTACTTGAAATTTGAAATATTCATTTTGATTAAAATAAAAACTTCGCAAAGTATCATTTAAAGTACTATTATGTGTCAAAAATTAATGACATTAGATTTTTTATTTTTTAAACTAAGATAACGTTTGTATGTATGGGATACATAGATAGGAGGGTACAATTTTTTTTTAGAGCACGAGTAATAGAACAAAACAGCATTTTCACATTTGTTAGTTTTTCTATCAACCATAGCCATTGCCACGAAAAGTACACGTTGATAACGATCACTTTATCACAGATATTTGTCGCGCCGTCCCACCTTCCAGGTACAGTCGAGTGCATTAATATATAGACACATTTGTAAGGGATGAGTATGGAGAAGTGTATAATATACACTTCTCCATACTCATCCCTTACAAATGTGTCTATTATATATTAATGCCCTTGACTGTACTAGCAATAATGCTGGCCGTGCTGGATGCTTAGCCAAGTTGCCAATCGCTAACGCTTAGTAGCGTATCGTAGTTTTCCCTTTCTGTCACTCTTTCATAGTGCGACAAAGACAGTTAGCTGCCTTTCGTTTACGATTGACGATTAAGCGTTAGCGATTGGCAACTTGTCTAAGCACCCACCATCCACAGCGGAGGACATCAAACGCCGTAAATATGCATCCCTTGGCAGTAGCTATATGTTTGAGGCGTTTGAGGCGTTTTTATTTGTAGTTTTCTTTTATAAAATTTTTGTTTTTCGTAAAATTTATTATTTAAATTAAAATCTTCATTTGTAAGTACTTGAGCAGTTCAAAGATTAAATCTGACGACCATTTAATTTTTGTATTTTTAGATTCTTCTTTAGGTACCATATCCTAACAGATGTCGGCGATCATCATGCCGACGGTAGAAAGGCTAATTGACTTAACCGACATTTTATGAACTTTACAGGAGAGCCGTTTAAAGTTTTATTTTTTAGAAAAAAAATCGCTACAAAAAAAGTAACAGGTATATTGTAACGCAACTGCCATCAAATATTCAAGATATAAAGGCGCATACTTTGGTTCCTACCTTGATAAAATTAGTTTATTATGTCTCGAAATAAAGGTCGCTTAAGACAAATCTGCTAAAAATGAGAGAAAGGCTAATTGGTTCAAATACCAACAGCGTCTGCCGCCGGAGGCAAGTCAAATGACTGTAGTGTACAAGTGCACTTTTTTAAAAAGAAGGCTAAATGAGCTAAGCGCTATTCTTACTATAAAACGGGGTAAGGCTAAACAGTTTAAGCGATTCTCTAATGGAAATAAGTGGCGATTCTAATTGACTTAATGACACACACTCATTGAAAAACGGATTGCTTAAATCTCAGGAATTATATGAATATGATTAAACATGGTGGTTGAGGCTCGGATATTTAGAGACAAAGGTATAATTACTCTGCAGGTCTAAAGAAAACAAAATGAATGAAAATCGTTTTTCTCAATTTTTATTGCTATATAAAGAAAAATATTTGCTTCTAATAACAGATATTTGGCAGAATCGGTCTTAGAAAAATTGCGGATATTGATTACAGCGTTTCATCCGCAATAACCTTTCTGTCGCTTTTATTGGAAAAAATGCTCTTTTTGCCTTACATCTTTAATTAATTTATTACTACGCTTGATAGTTACGTTACATTTTTTAATCTTAATTTTTATTATATCTGTAGTCAGTTTTTTTTACAATATAAGCGGCAGAAATACGTACGTAAGTAAGTATTTAGACTTAAACTTTAATTATTATTAAATAATCAAGAAATAACAATGAAAATAATTAAATTATTTCATAATGTGAAATACACGATTTCAGTATCACACACAAATCACTACGGCACATGCGCCTGCCGGCACAGACTACAAGTGATTGACGCGCCCACGCGGGGGGCGGCGGTAGTTATAGGCGAGCGGCTCAAAAAGCACCGACGGCGGCAAGAGTGTGATTGTACCGCCGAGTCAAAAGTTTCTCATAGAAATTTTTGATGATTTAAGCTACACTGATATGATGCATTATGATTTTATTATAAGGATTTAAATGACACAGGTCAAACAAATATTCTATTTCAACCGACATTCTCATCTATAAAAAGAGGTTCAAAATGCTTAAGTAACATACATTTCATGGTTTAGGGTTTTACGTATTTGGTTGAAGCGACCCATGCCCTAAAGAATTGGGAAGAGCTAAATGGCTCAAGCGACATGCTTTTTTTATTTTAAATGGAGGCTAAATGCTTCAAACGCCTATGGTGGCACTTTTTTGTTGAAGTTCAATTGACTTAAACGACTATGCTCGTGTGTGATGGAGTAAAGCCAAAAGGTTCAAATCAAAACGAATGGCAAAGTTGGGAAAGTAAAAACCGCTTAAGCGGGAACCAGCCAAACATGTTTGTGGGTCAAGTCACGTTTCATTCAAAAATGCAATTTTTTGTGTTGCTTCATGCCTTGATTTTTTTAACGCTGTACCAAATTTCAGAAGTGTTAACCGCCATCAAAATCGTCTGATCGCTTTGAAACCGAGCTCAATCGACGGAGAAAAATCTGCCGATTCCGATGATATAAATAACTCAATATCGCCCAAAGTGTCGCTTAAGCCAATTAGCCTTTCTACCGTCGATGCGAAAGTTTTCTCTACTCTTTGCTGTTCTTGAAAGAGTGGCAGCGTGAGCAGCACCGATTTTAGATTAATTGAGGAAAATTACAATATAATCTCATGTAAACAAATATTCTACCTATCCTGCAAATGTTTGAAAACTCTTTGAAATCAGTCCGTTTGCAGTTGGTTTGCGGTATTTTCTATGAAAACTTACACCAGACTCCTATTATTTGAACGCGAGAGTACATTTTGTCTTTGGTGATTAATCCATTAATTAATCTATCAGAAAGTTTACATAACCGTCTTACCACCTAGCAAATAATAGTAATTTGACTAAGTACTTATTAGTTAACCTATAAATCATTGTCAAGACTGACCAAATGTGATTAGACTATTTCGTAATACGAAAGCACTCAAATTTTACGTTTTAATTGAACAATAACTTTCTATGATACGAATCTGATTGCGTTGCGTCAATCAAAGTATTTTTGAAGTATCTTTATTAGATCAATTGTTCGCAAAGCGTGCTCCAGTTAATTCTCAGTACCTACTGGTACTGCCAGTATAAAGTGAACTTGTGTGTTATAACCATACGAAATTATCAAAAAGGAAATATTTAGGCTAATTATACGATCGAATTAATATTAGTTAAGTTAAGTACAATGTCCCTTGTCTTCAACCTTCACAAGAAAGACATTTATTTCTGCGTATGACCATAAATAATGTTGCGTAAAATCATACTTATTTGATCGAAACAAAAATCTTCTTTCCAGTAGGCCTAGCCAAGATATAATTCTGCTATCGCACACGATAAGCGATAAGTCACGTGACCTTAATAATGTATAGAAATGGTCATGTGTCTTTTTGTACGAATCTGTCAGTCTCATACATTTATTACTTATCGCTTATCGTATACGATTGCAGAATGGAATCTTGGCTAGGCATGCAGGGGTCAATAGTTATCAACTTTTGAAGTAATTTTAGGGTTAATCTAAAATTACTTGCCTATCAAATAAGAACGAAATTTGAGCGTATAGTAGGATCGAACTAAAATTAGTCATAATGTTGAAACTAGTTGAAAGTGTTGAAACTACTTAAACCACGGGAACGCAAACGCAAGAGAAAAGATCCTTTGTGCTTTTATTCCGATTGTAACAAGAAAAACAACGGACTATTTTTCTCACTCCAAATACCTAGTTAAAGTTTTACCGTTTGCAACTAAAAAATATGTAAATTAGGTGCGTGTATACAACGTTATGCTTTTTTTTCAAGCTAGACATAACTCTAATCAGAACTCCAGACATCAAGTTTTTTAAAATCGTTTTTATGGTTCTTGCTACTGCGAACTTCGTTTTCCGCTAATTTCAAGAATTTGTCTCTGTCACTCCAACACAGGTGTCATTGGAACGACAGAGACAAATCCTTGAAAGTGTTGAATGTGGATATTGAAGTTCGCGGAAGGGCCGCTGGTTTGCCCATTAAAGCTTCATTTAATACCTTTATAATTTGTATGTGTAATAATTTGACAACTTATGTAACTGATTGAAGCAAAACGAACTCATTACAGAGCAGTTATGTAATGATTTGTAGTAGCCATGTTATACAGCTAAAAGTAGTACAATGAACATCAAGGGCATTATAGTGATTTTAAATAATATAATTATATTCCACAAGTTTTGCACACCGCCGATTTGTACCAAAACAAATGTTAAAAAAATTAAAACTGTTCTTAAACTTTTCTGTGCCTACAGTTGCCATCGGATTTACAAGAGAAATTGAGACGGTCATTAGTATTTTGTACTCATCATAACATAAACCTATCTCACTCCACTAGCAGAGAAAGGCCTCTTCTATTATATAATATAAATAATAATAGGAAGACCCTTTATTTAATTTTATTTTATTCAAGGAGAACCAACAGCTTCACATCTTAAATAGTAAGTAAGAATACAAACAGAAAGCCAATTACAGGAACTCTCAGATAGCGATAGAACAATTGGACGTAATTATGCAAAAGGAAACCAACCTACATGAATTTTTCGGTTGTACGTTGTTTCATAGACAACATTTTCGCAGAATATTGGTACATAGAAAATGTTTCTCGTATTTTCATTTCATAGAATGATCATTTTTCAAAGCTCTTACATTGTATAATCTGGTTTTGTATATTTTTTATTGTTCAGATATGTAGTTCTTAGAATTTCATTTCATAGCGTATTCAATCAAATATTATTAATTCGTATAGTATTTTTTGTCTAGAACAGTTGTTTCAAAAACTGATCATTAATAGAATGTTGTTTGTCATTGTATCAAACTTAATATTTGTTATTCAGTCATAATTAAACTATAGAATTATCATTACATACCATTATACAGGGTGGTCCAAACCTTGACGTCAAAAAATTTTTTTTAGATTCCTCACATCATGGGCTATCAGAATATACCCCATGTATGTTAGCCGATTTTTTGTAGTTTTCGAGTTATGAATTTTTGAAATTTTTTTTCTTTGAGAAATTCTGGAGTGAAGAAATTTTTTTATAAAATAAACTATTGGGTTTTTTTAATAGTTTATTTTTGTAAAAGTATAACTACAAATAAAGCATTTACTGACAAAAAAATTAACGTCCTCACTTTGATACAAGTAGGATAAAAAAATACCAAATTCAAAATTTTACATTAAAAACGCATCAAAATAGCATTAAAGTACGTAAATAAAAAAAATAAAACATATCCCAAAGATTTTTTGTATTCTAAGGCCTGACCTAGACCTTAATCCTTCGTAAAAGCAAGAAAAAAGTGATACTTAATGATGAGGATTTTTCGGAGTAGGGGAGACCTAGGAGAGTTGACACAAATTTTACATATCCACGCATAACTTCTTTGTTATACAAGCTATAAGGACGTAACCAACATGTTTAGAAAGGAAATTTCATAATCTAATTATAAATGTTAATTCAAAAAGTAATAAGTCATTAAAAGGTGGCAAAAACATCGTTATTCTAGAACAAGTCGGGTTGTTTCAACCCTCCTAGTACCGAGATAAGTTGAAACAGGTACCTGGGTAAGTTGACACATAAATAGAAATTAAAGTTTTAGGATAAATATAATGACAGTTTTGGCAATAATCGTATTTATTTTACTAAAACACTTTACTAAAATAACTTTGAGGTCAAATATTAGAAAAATACTAACAAAAATATGTTTTTTTTTATAAGAATAATAAGGCACCTTCATTGTACGACTGTGAGTACACATTTGGTTACCTATATTATAATAATTCAGGTCCTACATACTTAAATAAGTTTGAGTCTTTTGCATATTAAAGTTATCCATAATCACATCAACGTTAAGATACTAAACGAGATTAATTAAACATTAAAATTGTAAGTCTTCTCGTTTCAGGAAAGAAAAAAATTAATAAATCTAACTAAAGTAATCCAACTTAACTTCTTATGGTACCTAATTGATAGTGTTGCCAACAAAAAAACAGAACATTAATATATCTAACTATGTATAACAAAATGCAACGTAATAAAAAAATAGATTTAATTAACCAGGCCAACAGTTTGAAATAATATATATAGTCCAGTTCACCATTATGTGCATTTTGCATTTGCCCAGCCCATGCAATCCAAAAAACTATTTTTTATATTTTTTTTGGTCTACTGTTTTTATATGGCTCTAAGCAACACAGACATAAACAATCATTATCATTTTCATTCTCACTATTGCATTCCTCTTTATGTTTTTACCAGTCGTTTTATTATACTTGATAGATTTATTTTTCTCAATTGTCTTTGTTTGCTTTGATTAACCTAATAATGGTTTCTTAACGTTTTTTAGCTTCCTGTTTGCTTCTATTGCTTCAGGCACTCTGAAATACCAAATAAATATTTAGTCTATAAATTAACATCGAGGAGAGTTGCAACAAAGGAGGTAAGTTGAAACAAGCTGTTTCAACTTACCTTTCCTTCAAAATTAACGGCTTTTTTATATCTTAGCGATTATTACTTACAAGCGGTTCTCGTTTGAAAAAACATGTTTGAATATAAACACGTACTTAAATAGACGTTAAAAATGATGTAAACAAAGGGCATAATTCTTAACATAACACGTAAATAAACGGCATTGAAAAAATGGGTAAATACTTACTTTTCGCACAATTTTGAACACAGATGCTATAACTCCGCAACCGTTCGGCCGGCGGCCATGGCGTGTACTGAAGAGTAGGTGGGAGGGAGAAAAGGGTTAGAACTGCGCTATTGCCAGATTTCTAATGCCTATAGTTCCTGAGATTTTGTCGTTGTGTCAACTTACCTTTGTGTCAACTCTCCTAGGTCTCCCCTAGTCGGTTAAATAAACTTAAAAAAAGTTTAAAAAAATTTTATTTAAAAATAAAGTAAAATTTCGTCTATTTTGTTGTTCTTATCAATAAACAAAGACAGAAAATACCACGAAAACTCAATTTGTGTAGTTATTATACGAAATTTTACTTTATTTTTAAATTAAAAATTTAGAAAATTAAAAAATCTCTTAGGCTCGCAACCGGCCTGAGACTCGGGGCCGCGGTATGTACCCCTCACTTATGCTGTTGTGGCACAGACGTGGACCGAACTGGGACACCACGGACTAAGTTGTCAAAAAAGCGCAGGCCGTATTTCCAGACATGCGACGCTTAACGACATAATCCGCAGGTCTCTTGCCACGATCAACGTACCTGCTCTTCTTGAGCCTACTGGTATTATTAGGGATGATGGTAAGAGACCTGATGGTGTGTCTTTGGTTCCTTGGAGCTTGGGACGGATGTTGGTATGGGATGCTACTTGCGTAGATACCCTGGCACCGTCCCATCTTCAACGAACTACGTTTAAGGCAGCCGCTGCGGCTGAAAATGCCGAATTTTTAAAACGTAATAAATATAAGGGCCTCGGCAAAGAGTACGATTTTGTACCGTTTGGCGTAGAAACTTTAGGTTCTTGGGGCCCCAGCGCACGCAAATTGTTTGCTGAGATCGCGAAGCGTCTGGTTGATGTAACTAGAGACCGAAGAGCTGGCGACTTCCTCGCACAACGCATCAGTATTGCGATACAGCGAGGAAATGCCGCCAGCATTCTCGGTACAATGCCACAAGGGCCAATCTTAGATATAGGTTAGGTTAAGTAGATTAGTTAGATTTAATCTATGTACATAATTTGTAGTTTTGAAAATAAATATATAAAAAAGTGAAAAAAAAAAAAAAAAAAATTTAGAAGGTTTTTTTTAAGTTTATTTGACCGACTACTCCGAAAAATCCTCATCATTAAGTATCACTTTTTTTTTGCTTTTACGAAGGCTTAAGGTCTAGGGCAGGCCTTAGAATACCAAAAATCCTTGGGATAAGTTTTATTTTTTTTATTTACGTTCATTAATGCTATTTTGATGCGTTTTTAACATAAAATTTTGAATTTGGTATTTTTATCCTACTTGTATCAAAGTGATGACGTTAATTTTTTTGTCAGTAAATGCTTTATTTGTAGTAATACTTTTACAAAAAGAAACTATTAAAAAAACCCAATAGTTTTTTTTATAAAAAAATTTCTTCACTCCAGAATTTCTCAAAGAAAAAAAATTTCAAAAATTTATAACTCGAAAACTACAAAAAATCGGCTAACATACATGGGGTATATTCTGATAGCCCATGACGTGAGGAATCTAAAAAAAATTTTTTGACGTCAAGGTTTGGACCACCCTGTATAAATACAAAAGAAATACCTTTGTCCAAAGAATTTTAGTAAGCGATTTAGACCTGGGAACCGGTCGACGAAGCCCCGCTGCGCGGGGCTTCTATTTCTGCTTTAAGGGATAAAAGGTACCTAACGAACCTATCCAGGTTAGAGCAGGGGAGGTACAAATTTGTTATTTTTTAATGCGGGGGGCTCAGCCCCCCGAGGCCCCCTTGTGGGGGGCTTCGCCCCCCCACCCCCTCTTTTTTGGTTTCGCAAGGATGAAGATACGTAAACAATAAATTAAAAGTAAGTAGGTATTTTATTTATCCGGGAAACTACGCTCGAAACCTAAAACCAATCCAAGTCGGTTTTACCCTGATTTATTACTTGGATTGGTTAGGTTTCGAGGCTAGAACAGATTGAAAAGCTAACTAACCTAACCTAACCTAACCTACCCTACCTAACCTACTTTGCCTACAATCTACCTACTTTTTCTGGTAGCAGTTTGGTTTTTTTAGAGGGAGGGCAAATCAGTGTATAAGAAACAAAATACTTACATGAAATATGACTCATTAGGTAAGAATATCACTATGCAATAAAGTAAATAGTGGAACTAAATATTATATAAACTAGTAACTATAAAACAACAATCTATGAAATAAGTGCCTACAAAACAAAAATACATGAAATGTAGTTCTAGTGTTTGGTTACTTTGTAAAGTAAAAAAGTTAGATAGCAATATACATGGAACTGAATGTCTGTGAAATATGTTTTAAGCAATTGAATAGTCTATGAAACAATAATATTGGAACAGAAAGTATATGATTCAAATAATATATGAACAAATTTCTGTGAAACGAAATTCTATGAAACTTCTGTCTATGAAACAGTGTGCCACCGAATTTTTCATTCTAATTCACATTTTAAATCACAAGAAACAAAATTAATCTTTAAAATTACAGATTATATTTACGTCCAATTGACATATAGCGAGTGATTGAACACATTCGCAGACACACATGCGAATTGTTAAAAGACACTCCTCAAGTAACGTGCCACATTATTACACAACATAATCAATTTATCAGCTTCTCTCAGTCCACCTGATGGACGTAGGCCTCTCTTACTAACTATGAGTAATTGACTATGGACGCATTATAATGCCCATAATCGCAAAGCTGGACAAGCGGGTTGGCGTTGGCAATCGCAGTAGTGTGTGCAGTATGATGATGCTGCTGCCCATCATCTATCTTCTATTAAACGAATATTCTTTTTCATTAAAGGCCTTTCATTGTGATCATTTTTTTGGCGAGCGACCCTTAAGCGCTAGACATGTGGTTTGGTATACCACGGGTACCTATAACTATTTGTTTGAATGACAGCTGTAGGCTTATATGATGGTACCGTGTTTAATCGTTTGTCGTTGTGGCCGTCAGGTTCTAACAAGTATGCAAAGTGCGAAAGTGATGCGTAGCACGATAAATAGATAAAACGGGACCTAAGCCTACTGTTTTCTTTTCACTTGCAATTTGAATTAGAAAAGATGTGACTACGCTACTGTTTGACAGCTCACACTATTTTCGCGTATTAACTCAAGAAAGTGTTGTTCTCGTGTTTAAGTTACAGATACAATTTCCAAAAAAATACTCACAAGAATTGTCCGTGTCATTTCTTCGAAATTATGCTTTTACGTTCAACAGTTATAACACCAATGGCGGCTAGTTGACGATCGATCTCTTTATAAGGGAAAAACGATTTTGAACACTTTCTATTGACGATTTCATGCTCTAATGCTTCCGTGACCTATTCGTCAAGTATTTTGTTGGTTTGTTTTTCTAGTATGATTTGCTGCAGATTAGTGATGACCATGTAGGAGTAATGACGGCAGTAAGAATACATTTGTCACCACCCCAACTCTTCGCAAGAGTCGACTAAGAGATTGAAGTGTCACTGAAAATTTTATAGAAGATCGATGATGAGTAGCAGCATGATCATACCATTATTTGATAAAAGAATGATGATGGGCAGCAGCGTCGTCATAGTGAACACACTACTGCAATCCCTAGCCCGCTTGCACGGCGCGGTGATTATGGACATTTACCTCCTAATGCGTCTATACACATATTTGATAGGAGAGGCCTATGTCCAGTCGTGGACTGAGAGAGGTTGATGTGTGTATGCCGAGATGAGGTCAGATGACTGGTCTGTAATACAAATGTACCTAAATATGTATACTGATATATAGATAGAAATCATAAATAAAATGGGACATTTTTGGGCAAATCGACCTAGTACAATTGAATCCGACAGTTTCCGTAACTCATCATCAACACAGCCTTTAGGCCGTAAGAGTCCACTGCAGGACAAAGGCCTCTCCTATTACCTAAGTGACGCATTCCACGAAAAAGTCCACCGATGTCCCGTACAAACATGGTTTTTCTCAAAATTGTGGATTTATCGAAGTTCTCTTCCGTGACCAGAGGAGTCAAAAATTGCTCTTGAAACAAATATTAACTAATAACTCGGAAGAAAACTCAAATTATCGGAATTATACACGCGTTTGTACGGGTCAGCTAATGGAATGCTTCAAGTGTATAAAAGCATTAGTAGGTAAATACTCATATGTGTTTATAAAATCGATTGTAGCTGTGGTTCCTATATTGGGGAAACCAAACGCACCATAGCGGAAAGGGTCAAGGAACATATATCACGGCTGTTAAAAAGCGTCAAACGAATAAGTCTGCTGTGGCCGAGCATTTGTTGGAGTCCGGACCTAACCACTGGATTGAGCTCCATAGCCCGAAAGTCCTCTCAACCGAGCGTATACATCATAGCCGAAAAATACGTGAAGCCATTGAAATTAAGAAACATCGGAATTTTAATCAAAATGAGGGGCAAGGAATCTCGTCCGTGTGGAATCCCGTGATTTACAAATGTAATCGTGGTGAAACATGCATTTTAAAGCCATTGGATGTTGTAAGTGTTGTGTGTATGCCTAGTGACAACCCTAGCCTAGAAGTGAATAATCAAGATCAAGTGCGGGTAGTTCGAAAAACCTGCGAAGCTCGAAGGTGTTGATACATTCTCTCGCCAGTTTGCCTGCGACCACGGGTGTAACGTCATGCCCGAAACGTCAGGATATACCTAATTAAACGTAAGTTTACGCGATTAAGACCCGTTTGTCTTTAAAATATGAGTGATCATCGTGAAAGTTTAAATCAATATATTGTAAATGCTCATAATCGCCACGCTTCCCAAGCTGGTTGGTGATCGCAGTATTGATGACGCTGATGCTTATTCCGTAGGCTTATGATGGTACCGCGTCTAATAGTTTGTCGGCGTTGCCGTCACGTTCTAACAAGTATGCAGGTGCGAAAGTGACGCGTAGCACGATAAATGGATAAAACGGGACCATCATAAGCCACCAGCTGGGAAATCGTACACAAGTACGACCGGCCTACAAATCGGTAGGTAGTACTGCTAGGTACAGAACACATTGTATGAATTGTTGTAGTTTTTTGCAATTACAACTAATATTGACACACCCGCCATAGTTTGGCTCACCATTGCCTTATACGCATTTATTACATTTCGTTTGTTATCTACCACCAGTGTTCTTACTATGAGTCGGCCGCGTTGAAAAACGTTAAGTTTTGCGTCCTCGTAGTTTGTAGTGATCCTCCCTAAGTACCTTGTGTTTTTTTACAAATATTTGTCCTTTGATAATGGTTAGTTTTTATGAATTGAAGTGTCTTGTTATGGTTTCAGCCATGTGGTGACGGCAGTAGGTAAGAATACATTTGTCACCACCCCAACTCCTCCTGCGGTTGTCGTAATAGTCGACTAAGGGATTGAAGTGTCAGAGTGTCACTGACCATCATTTGATAAAAGATTGATGATGGGCAGCAGCGTCATCATAGTGGATACATTACTGCGATCGCCAATCCGCTTGCCCAGCGTGGCGATTATGGGCATTTATCTCCTAATGCGTCTATATGCATAGTTAATAGGAGAGGCCTACGTCCAGCAGTGGAGTATCATGGGCTGATTATGTATGTTATGTATGGTTTCCAAAACCCCCATATTGGCCGATTAATCATCCAGTATACAAGATGCCCATGAAGAAATGGAAAAAAATTAACAGCATATTCCTGAGGGTAGAAAAAGCAAGAAATGTTCATGAGTTTTAGTCAAATGATGTGCTTGGGGCCCCACGCCCTAGTATATATTATGTAGTTTACTACCGCCGTCAACTCATGATGAGTCCACAGTAGGCCGAGACCCAACCTGACATACTTTCTCGAACACAATGCGTTGCCCAATGTTATTGTCCTCAAATATAAAGTTATCATTATTTGACAGATGTGTCTGTACCTATAATGATTTGGTACAGTCACCAATATAAACATTAACAAGCTGTAACTCTACCATGAGTTGGAATGTAAAGGATACATTAGGTTTTACTCGATATGTATGTAATATGTAAAGAATTCTATCGCGCTCGCACTGATACTTATAATATTATTGGAGCGAGCGCGATGATTTGCTTTACGTATCGAGTAAAACCTAACGTTACCGCTACTTGCAAAGACATGGATACAGCTATTAATCATTTAATTGTTGCTTTCAAACAATATTTATAATTTATCAGATTGTTAAGTTTAAGGAGACGTTTATGAATAAGGGGGGTTAACGTGTAAGCCTAATCATATCATATTCATTGTGTAGGTGCGAAAAGGTGGAAAATCTTTTGAAACAACTGGCGCATAATAGGTACAGTCAAAGACAAAGTAAGGTGTACACAAAAATTTTCATATGTCCCAGTGCACTCTAATTCTGTGTAATAAGAACTACTCTGTTTTTTATCCTACTTTTAAGAAACAGTGCGATAGGTTTAGGTTTCAAATCTAATGCACTTCCTAAAGGTGCGTTCACACCAAAAGAACATTCGCTGTTCTATCCCCCGTTCTACGAAATCAACCAATCACGTTTTCTGTAACGATCGAATTTCGTAGAGTGGGGGGTTAGAATAGCGAATGCTCTTTTGGTTTGAGCGCACCTTAAGATGTTCTACTGTTACTGTTGTAGCCGTTAGCCGTACCTACCATGACTTTGCAAGTATCGGTAACGTTCGATACATAAAGCAGGCTATCGCGCTTGCTTCAATTCTTGGTCGGTTAGTGCATTCTGTTACACTGAATTAATTAACAGCTAATGCGTCCCTTGTTACCAGAGAAAATACTCACAAATTACTGTGATCAACATTGTCGTTCATACTATCCTATTCAGACAAGATTATCTGATTATAGGACTTATTTCTAACAAATAAGAATGTAAATTGCAGTTAGCCTACGCTAGCAAACCAGACTTCCGAGACAAGAAACATTGCAACACTTTTAGTGTTAACTTGAAGAAAGTCTATCAAACTATTACGCTAAGAGCCACCTGTTTAGATTAGATAATTATATCGGAACTTAGATAACAAAAGGCTTGAGAAATTTCCGCCATGTTTTAGTCAACTACCTAACCTAGGTAGGTACTGCTTGACACTTTGAGGAGACAAGCACTAGAGTAAAGATAGAAGACATGATAGAAGAAGCATCTTAGTTCTAAAATAACACGGTCGTAAAATAAATAATCATCATCATCATCATATCAGCCGAAAGACGTTCACTGCTGAACATAGGCCTCCCCCAAAGATTGCCACAATGACCGGTCCTGTACCACCCGCATACAGCGGACTCCTGCAACCTTCACCAGGTCATCAGTCCACCTTGTGGGGGGCCTACGGTAGGCCGCCTACCCACGCTGCGCCTTCCGGTACGTGGCTGCCACTCGAGAACCTTCCCGCCCCAACGGGCATCGGTTCTACGCACGTCACATAATGTAAAATAAATAAAATACAAATATTATTTGTCATACACCAATGAATTTCTTATTCATGATTATGTCAAAATATAACGTTTCTTGAGGCATAAAGACCAAGTCACATCGGATGACTGTGCGCGTTGTAGCTATTAACCGAATAATTTCTTGATATTTAATTTCGAAGCCACTGATTATTTACAAAGGTTTTCATAGTTACCGGTCGGTGTCAAATAGGTAATTATCTGAAAATGGTTAAATGAGTAATTATTATTCAATCAACTTTGCTGTCATGTCCATACTATTGCAAACAATATTTTGTCCGATCCCTGATTACCTAGAATCAAGAAAATCAAGCAACTAATACAGCCTTATTGTATATAAAAAACAATAATACTACTTGTCAGCCTCCGTAGCCTAGTTGGTACTGTTGGTATTGACCCTGCCTACAAAGCTGTGCTGTAGGTTCCGGTTTCGAATCCCGACGAGGGCATTATTTGTGTATTTATTTATCAGTTTATATCACAAATATTTGTTCCTTGGTCATGGATGTCTGTGTATTTGAGTATCTATCTATTATGTATATCGTCGATTGGTACATACACCACAAGCCTTAATTGAGCTTACCGTGAGACTAGGTTGATTCGTATAAGATTTATTAGTTTTTTCAATAATGTAATTTTATATCATTCAGTAAGTTTGCTAACAAAACAGGAAAACGCTTACTCAGAATTAATTTGTACAACCGCTTGAGAAATGCTCAGTAGAATATACGATTTGCACGGTACCGCGCCGTCGAATACCGCCTGTTTTTTGCATCGCATTTCAGACATCAGCCCACGGATATTACGGATAACACTCGGAATCTTACCTTTTTACAGTATTATGTAAATTGCGAATTAATTGCGACATTGCGCAATACTAATTACACGGCGTCTGCGCCGATATTCTCTTGTTTCTCCAGTCTCACACCAGTGAGCTGCGATGCTCCATTTGCTATTATGAGGGTTACCAGCTTCAACATTTAAAATATACCAATGAGACACTGAAAATGTTATAAATATCAGCCCATAGACCATAGATCCAGTTATTGCCGCAATCGTCACGTTTGGAAGTCGTAAATGGGTCCTTGTCAGTTTAGGATATCGTCATTTCGGTGTCAGGTACCTATATCATATATTCATCTACTCATTTTAGGATAAAATAATTAACGGTACAACTTAAGTTCCCTGGTCCATAACGTTATTACTTATTATATGTATAGATCTACATAACCTGTTAACTTTTGACAACCGAGTGGACAACTTTTGTTTGTCCGACTGATAATAACTCAGACATAGCCACTTCATCAAAATTGTGTCCCAATTCAAACTCAGTTGGTTTGGTGGATTATTTCTTAAAATTTTCGTTCATATATTCGACTATACCAAGGCAGTTTATTCATTACACAATAACCTACCACAAGCTTCTCTTTCGCTCCAATATGCAAGAGCGATAGAGAACCAAGTAGAAAATCGAAAGAACGAAATGGATCACAGCTGGCTCTCGAGATACAATTACCACGCCCTTAGTGGCATAACGATAGAGGCGTGCTCAGATATTTTAGAGCGGTCCGGACGCTACGATATATCTGATATCGACTGTACATAGAGCACCCGATTTATACAAATAATATTTAATTTATAACATTTAAGCCTATATAATGTCCCACTGTTGGGCACAGGCCTCCTCTCATATATGACAGGGATTGGGCTATAGTCCCCACGCGGGCCCTAAGCGGGTTGGGAACTTCACATACACCTTTGAATTTCTTCGCGGATGTATGCATGTTTCCTCACGATGTTTTCCTTCACCGAAAGCTAATGGTAAATATCATCTGACATTCCGTACGTAAAGTTTCGGAAAAACTCATTGGTACGAGCCAGGATTTGAACCCACGACCTCCAGATTTAAAGTCAAACGTCTAAACTAAACCACTGAGCTACCACCGCTTGATTTAGACAAAAGTTGTATCGAAATTCGAAATATACAAGAATCGTATATTTTTCTTCAATCTGGCAGCCCAGAATTACGTTCCGTTAATCGCTGTTATGAAATTCGCGTAATAGTTAATTGGTAATGTTATCGGAGATAAGCGTTTTTGGAATGTTTAGCGCTCAGTAATGACAGCATTCGTGGCCGTTGGGTAATGAAAGGATTCGTGTTTGTTCACGAAAATGTTAATAGGTTTAATAACGTATAAACAAATAATGCCCTCGCCGGGATTCGAACCCGGAACCTCCAACTGCGTAGGCAGGGTCACTACCAACTATACCTGAAAAGGTTTTCAGGTATAGTTGGTAGTGACCCTGCCTATAAATAGGTATTTAGATTGCAATAATACTTGTCAAAAAATATTGCCATTAAAATGAAATATTAGGTGTAAAAAAAAAATTCTGCAAATGACCCAGCTGCTTATTTTATCTATATTAAAGACAACATTTAAATCTACTTCTTAATTAATAAATGTTATTTAAATACTTGTCGCAAAAAAAGATATTTAATTTAATTGTTTTATCGGAGAAAGATTTTAAGTACAATGGTAATAACTCAGGATTTAACAACATTTGGTACCAATTAATAGTCTCGTGATGTGTGATTAAATTTTTAGGAAAACTGGTTTTCCAGTTTTCCTACCACCATCTGATGGTGTAAAATGGGATAAGCCTATGTTCTGCAGTAGACAAGTATAAGCTGATGATGATGATGTGGGAAGTGATGTGATATCCTAAGAATTTATGTCTGGTAATTCACAGCTTTAAGAATAATCTAAACGCGGACGGAAACAACAGCAAGAGCTAGTAGCTTTGTCGACAGTACCAAACCGAGAAGCGTAACGCGATTAA
Source organism: Thaumatotibia leucotreta (assembly GCA_025490895.1). Taxonomy (NCBI): domain Eukaryota; kingdom Metazoa; phylum Arthropoda; class Insecta; order Lepidoptera; family Tortricidae; genus Thaumatotibia; species Thaumatotibia leucotreta. The sequence continues at coordinate 24,370 of JALPQI010002972.1, forward strand.
TACATCAAAAACATATCTTAAATTTAGGATGACCTTTATCACGATTTACACAATAAGGAGTTGTATTAATTTATTAACATCGCTGTGTACCGATGGTTGATTATTTTTGAAACGTCACAATGGTAATGACATGGGACAGCGTGACATTTCGCCATCTTTAGTAGTTTTTTTGACATAGACTATAGGCTACGGAGGCTGACAATAAGAGAACAGTCACGTGACTTATTACTTATCGTACCTATACGATTGCAGAATTATATCTTGGCTAGACCTGCTGTTACACTTTCATCGTTCCCGAATAAAATATTTTTGTCAGATTCATATCAGTTGTCCTCTTCGTTTTTATGCCCGGGTGGAAAGATAGAAATAATCTAATCTGCCGGATATATTTATCCGGGGTTTGTTTTTGTCAGCCTCCGTAGTTGGTAGTGACCCTGTCTTCGAAGCTGGAGGTACCGGGTTCGAATCCCGGCTTCATTATTTGTGTATTTATTTATCACAAATATTTGTTCCTTGGTCATGGCTGTATATGTATTTAAGTATACGTATCTATCTATTGTATATATCGTCGCCTGGTAACCACATCACAAGCCTTCATTGAGCTTACCGTGGGACTAGGTTGATTTGTGTAAGATGTCCCAAGATATTTACTTATTTATTTATTGTGAAACAGGTCGCCAAGTAACAGAACTACAGTTTCAGGCAAGTAAATTAATGTCATTCTTCTCCTCTCTCTCAGTCGTCTTCCCCAACGAAGTGACATCATTTTATTCTTTATTCAACAACAACCATGTAAAAAACAGCTTATGCCAATACATTACATGTGGAATTATCTATAAGCTAACATAATTCTAGTAGTTATAACATTTTATGTCAAAATAATGAAAAGGAAAAATTATAGGGTACAGTAGCAGGTATTAAGGTACCTAATGGTTAATTTTTCGTCTAAGTTATGTCCATCTATCAGAAAAAATGTCGGCATTTTGTATCGTAGCTAAAAAGTGATTCATTAGTTCTATAGCTCTGTGTGTGGGTGCGTTGGAAGTTTGATGGGTGCGGATGTGATTGGAATAGTAAGGAGGTCTCTAGGGCGGCGCAGATAATTGGATCTGTTAGGATTGAAGGAGCTTCAGCTTCAGGCCTAACCATTCTGTAATTATATCATCATTAGCCTATAATCAGTCCATTTCTGGACAAAGGCCTCTCCTATGACCTAAGCATACTGACACATTAGGAGGTAAATGCCCATAATCGCCACACTGGGCAAGCCGGTTGGGTTGGGTTAGCTGCTGACTATTAAATTAATAAACGAATATTCAGCGACATTTCAATCCTTTAGTCGAATTTGACGACACCCTGGCATTGTACCTACGAGAAGTTTTATAAGTTGCGAATCTTGCATAGCGAATGTTCTCGGGAATCTAAATTTAACAAATAATCTTATCAAGCCAAGACCGTACTAGATACATGACTTATGAGTTATATTTACTGCCTTGTTTACTTATTTACGATTTAAAATGATTTTAACACATTTTTATGAGTTCTCATGGAAACATTCTCAAACTTACTCTTAAATTCTTATGAAAATTCTCGGAAATTTCCGAGTATGTTCCCGCAATTTTGAAAATGTTCTGCAACGTGTACATTGCTACGACACCCATGCACGGGAAGGTTATTGACACTTTGCAGATAAATCGTTAATAAGTAACTACTCTATGAGTAAAGTGCCCTCTCCAGGTCAAGCCGTAAGAAAGGTTTTCGGGTCCACCAAGTGATAGCTTTTCTTATCTTGGTGGGGCTCTGAAGGATACACTTGTACCCATTTGGATATTTTATGTAATTGCCCCATATTGCCTCTACCCCTGGGATGGTTCCATCGACTATGTATACACGGTGTTACGTCAGCATTCCGAAAGATTTTAATGCTGGATTCCTGACCATATTTAGTCTTTAATGTTATATAAAATTTCCTGGATTCGGCTTGGTTTCAGAGATAATCAACCTTTTTTCGAAATAAGTTTTTCGACGTAACTCGTCATTTAACTTCTTTTGGATTACAATGCTACCACAATGTGTTCTAATATTACCACACCTTTTGCCTGACAATCAAAAAATACGAATAGACTTGACGAAATAACCTCTACCTAAAAAAAACAATTGAAATAAAATAAACAAATTGTTGTTATGATAAAAAGTACTGGAAATGTTAAAAAGTATACAAATCGGCCTAAAAAAAAAGAAAAAAAATTTTTTTTTTGGTGTAATTGACATTAGGTCTCATAATATTTTTTGTTTATTTTGATGTCTAGAATGTATAGTTAAAATCTTTCGCAATGCTCGCGTAACACCGTGTATATCGACATCAAATCTGGTTTTGGTAGCACCTATTTTTAATTATCATGAAAATTAAATTCATTATCGAATAACATAATAAGTGCACATAATATCTGCAATAATTCGACGATATGCACAATATGGACCCTAGCGGTACCAAATGATAGCTAATTTATATTTTTACAAAAGTACCTACGACAAGCATAATATATATTTCATATTCATATTATTATTTTCTTGCGAAAGTAAAGAGTTCATGTCATTATTCTGTTAATATTCGACGTGAGATTATTAATATTTCACGTATTTATAGATAGTCAACATTTTCCAAATAAATGCTTTTAATAGTTTTTGAACCTTCAGTAAGAAGGATAAGTTTTTTATAAGCCATTTGAAGCTTTGCTGAAGGATTCGTTTAATACTTAGTGAGGTACATAATATAACTTAAAAAAACCGGCCAAGTGCGAGTTAGGCTCGTGTGGAAAGGGTTCCGTACATTCACGAATATTTAAATTTTATGACATTTCAAAAAACTAGGTAGTCTTGAGGAATGGCCAATTTTATAATGTATCCCCCAAAAGAAGCCCTCATATTAAATAATATTCATTTATTTACGTTCCAATCCATCGTTGGATCACCAACATACTTATGTCATATTTTAAAGACTAGTACTAGTCTTAATCGCGTAAACTTACGTTTAATTATATCCTGACGTTTCGGGCATAACGTTACACTTGTGATCGCAAGCAGACTGAGAGAGACTGATTGAGATCCGTTTTGTCTTTAAAATATGAGTGATAATCGTGAAAGTTTAAATCAATATATTATTACTTATGTGTTCCAAATTTCAACTCAAACGGCCCTGTACTTTCGGAGCAAATCAGCTGTAAAAGAGGGTGTGTCCCGCGCGAGTGATCCTATAACATTCCATTTTTTCCTTTTGAGGTACGAAACCCTATAAAAAAAAATCCCGTATTAAAATGATGACATGTCAAAATGTCTATACATTATCACCAGTTACCATCTTAACTCTGTTAATCATTTATTAATACCTGTCAATTACTAATAGTTAATACAAAAGCCACGGCTATAGGCAAACCAGCTTAGCTATGTTACCAGGGCATGCCATTGCTTGAAATCAAATTAAGTACAATCCCCATCAGATAAAATGGGAACATGCACTCTAACGTCATGACAATAGAAGCTTGCTCAGATGTTTGTGAGCACCCTGTACACCCTGATATATCTGATGGCGACTGTACTTTATATTTAGCTGAAATGTAACTACACCAAATCTCTTAAATTAGGACAAATGTTACAGAGATGTTCATGTCACCTAATAACTGCGTACCACCGAAAACCAAGCTTTGCCCTACTTCCAAAATAAAGGCAAATTTTGTCGACCAACGGCCACAATGGATTTCCTTCGAGATCTATGTAGAGCGAACCATTCGGTTCTGCTCACCTGATAATGTCGGCAAGTAGTGTTTTCTATAAAAGAACTTACTCTGGCCGTTCACCGACACCCATTGTCAATCACTCAAGATGTCACAACGTCCGGCTTTTACGGTACTGACCAATTGAAATTCTATTTACGGTTAAAATCTCGTACTATTTTAGGTCTTTGAAATATTTTTCAGTGTTTGTGATCGGAGTTCAGTGATGGGAAAGTGACAGTGCGATTTAAATACGTAATTTATAATTAGTAACCAATTGTTTGTGATGTATGAAATGTTTTGGTTTTTATTTTGGGAAAATTTAAAAACGTTTAAGTATCCCAAGGTTTAGTTGAAATTATAGTGTCTTGAAATACATACAAACATTTAATCAAATATCAATCCATTTCGTATTGGACGGCCAAAGCAAAGGAAAATAGTGCTTTTTGTGTTGGTTGACATATAAAATTGTGTTTCAAAATATTTAAATAAAAAAAACTAATTGATTTTACTTTAAAATGTAACACCAGCAGTTAAAAAATTTCTAACAAAAATAGCATAATGTTATACTTACTATTACTGTTATACTATTTCAATTTGTGATGACCAAATATTTTTTTTTGGCTATCACTTAATTTTTTAAAAAAAGTTTATGAAAGGCAGTTGCAATCAAACTTATTTGACATATCCCTAGTAATATTTAATTAATTATCGTATGAGCAATCTGTCGTATTTATACTATTGAGAGAAAGTATAATGGAATGAAGTAGATAGTCAGATAATGAACCAATTTTATTGTATAGTTGTTGAGTAGGTACACAATACCAATCAATAGAAAGAACTTGTTTACTGCTGTAAAGCACTTGGTCAATATAAAACCAAACAAACATAATAGACGATTCTGTACCCTAGATTTCTCGACCAAGGTCCCGCTATTAAAACAAAATAGCTTCGCGGTTATTTGGTCTCAAAAAAGTTCATTTTCAGCCAAAAAAGCATATAAAAACTAAAAAAACAACCATAATGAGTATTTTGTGAAATCAGTGTGTCAAGGACAGTGTTCCGTCAACTATTCATTTGTTTTTAGTGTCTTCATTTGTTTAAGTATGTGCATTTGTTTCTGTATTGTTTTGGTGTGAATTTTAAGCAGTTTTGGTTGAAAGAAATAACTAGTTGGAGTAATAGTGAAATAATGAGTCATTTTTTGTAACATGTGTGAAGATCTCACGTGGTTTACCAACATGCATTATAGGTATATGTGTTGAAATATAAACTACGTGTTTTGTTTCTATTTGTAAAGTGATACTTCCTTTCAGAAAACGAGAAATGACTCTTTGTATTTGCGGAATTGATACAGAAGCTAATGTGTAACTCAGATGTATCAAAATAAAAGTGATAGTCAACTTTGTAGATCACCCGTAATAAGCTCTACCTAATCAAAATTATGTAATTTTTCTTATAAAATTTTTGGGTATTTTTTTGAAAATTTAATGCAAATTGTAAGTCGAAGATCCAGCGCCTCTACCGCTAACTTCGAAATTCGCATACTTGGGTACCTATATCTGAGCGTGTCAACCGCCTAATTTTGGTGGCATCATTTTTGCCGAAGTTTCTAAACGTTTTAATGTTATACTTCGTCATTTCTATAAGGTACCGTACAACGTAGCACATTGTAACGAATAGAAACTTCGGCAAAAATGATGCCACCAAAATTAGGTGGTTGAAACGCTCAGATATTCACCCATTTCAGGGATCTCAGTTACTCCAACAAAGATGTCGAAGGTCTCATTATATAGCGCTCGAAATTTACGAATTTTGAAGTTCGCGGTAGACAGACTTTGCCAGAGGTCCTAACTGTACCATATATCTTTGTCCTTAACCGTACATTGCTGCTCCAAGCGAAATGAGCCTGAAATAATCCGTCTTAAAATGTTTTTGCAGAAATGGCTGTGGTGTTTGTTTGCCGTGTACGTGGCGCCAGGGTGGACCCGGGCAGTTTCCGTACGGACCCCTCCGAAGAACCCAACCACCATTGAAGCTCAGGCGAAATTCTTTCAGTACGTATTTTTATGAGGTATTTTTTGCTTTGCTACCCTGAGTGCTTGGCTACAGACAGTTCTCTTTTTTTTCATTACGCGTCCACTTTCTAATAAAAATTCTCGTGAGATAATCAAAAACAAGTTCATATAAAATGAGTATAGGCAGAAGTAAAAATGTAGAAGCGTGTTGTTATGTATGCACAGGATGTATCAAAAATAGTGGTGACCCTTTTCTGTATTTATTCTGATTGGGAGAAATTAAAAACAACGCGACAAAAATTGTTCTTGTATATTGGACCGGTCGCGCAAGTAGCCTTCATAGAAAATATTTTCTTTTATCACTAAAAATCATTTTCTCCACCTTTTTCCTAATCGGAATACGACACTGAACGGGACATTAATCGGATCACCACTATTTTTGTTACAGCCTGTTGGTATGAGATACCTAAACCACGTTCAACTCCAAAAAATAAATTAACTACTTAATAGTTCATTGCACATGAACTCACTCACTCACTACCTTATTAGGGCATCAGTCACATGAAAATTTCATTGGCGTTGACACACAGTGACAGAATAAGTTTCAAAATGAGGTGGTGAATACATATATTACCATTGTCCTATTAAGGTTTAAAAATCTCAAGAACTAATGAGGGCCGCGCCCCAGATTTTCCCATTCTATAACATCTTTAATGATACGATTGACAATACATTTCGTCAGCTTTCAGCTTGGTTAGTTTTTTAGGCAGTTTAAGTGTCAAGGTACTAAATTTGCGTACAGCTCATAAAAAATTGGTTGCTTCATTGTTTAGAACTCTAGGTGGTAACACAACTTTCCAAAGGTATCTACTATACCGCCTTGTGGGGTAAACGTAGTGGCGGGTAAGGATCTTATTTGTGGGGCCCTTGCACTTACACTTCGACCCGTTGAGATTTTTTTGTGTAAAAGGGTCAATCACATTTTTATGTCACTTGTTGCATTATTTACTCCTGACTAACTCTTAAAATCACAGTCGAATAGCATTAAAATTGACAAAAATTTGGAATTTGGTGGCGTTAACAACAAAAAAAATGATTGACCCAAAAACAAAGAGACAGCAAATTTCGTCTGAAATGCATGGGATGCGTATACTTACTCAATGCGTACGTTTACCCCACGTGACTTTACTTAATCGTAACATGCACATCATACTACAGACCTAACATCGCTTTCTATTGTTTTAGTAAGATGTTGTATGATTTTGATAATAACAAAATGAAGCTTACATAAAGATTACGCCCACAAACGACATTGAATAAAAACTTATGTTTATAGGGATTTTTTCTCAGTACAGTTGAGTCCGTACAAGATAGAGTTCGGTCACGTGTGTGAAGACCCCAACACATGGGAGCAGCGATACGAGAAGAAGGACTTTAAGAACCACAGGGACATGGGCAAAGTAACCTGACACCCTTTTATCTTCAACGGAACGAGTTCAATGACCCTCTGTTTTATTTTCCGTGTTTTGAAATACAAATCGTATGTCACTGACTCTTCAAACTTGTTCAATGCCTACAGATGTAGTGCAATAATCTTTGCCCTTTGTTTTTTTTAATTGAAACGTTCGTATTTATAATAACGTGCCAATCATGATGATATTCATCACTTTCATCAGCATCCACTGCAATGAAGCTAATTGAGACAGAAAAATAAGTTCGGATCTTTCTGTGAAAATAGAAGGGAAATTGTTGTTCACTACAAATGTAAATTAATCGTGCAGAATGGAATAAAAAGACAGGAAGGCGACCTTGGTGTCGCAAATTTGGGATATAATAATAAATCTATTTGGAAAAGTGGGAGCCGTAGTGAAAAAATGATTATGGGGAGAAGGCGAGAACACCCGAAGACTACGGTAGATAAGTATTCAATCATTTCAATACGTTATCTACACTAAAAATGTCTTTTAAATTATAATATGTATTGAACTATCAGGTGAGAAATGGATTTCTTATCGGCTACTGACTTTAGACACATTTTCATATCATGAATCAACTGACACAAAAAATCAAGGTCAGGTAGGTAACAACAAATCAGTTCGTTTGTACTATGAATTTGCCTCTTAAAAATTACTGGCATTTTACGGTTCGCGATTGTGGCTGAAGTTTAAAATGTCTAAATGGAATGACATTCGCATTTCATTTTTCAATCATTGAACTCGTTCCACCTCCGTCTATCATCCTTCCGCTGTGCTAACTTCTTATCTCTAACTTCTTACTTCTAACTTCTTGTCTCTAACTTCTTATCTCTAACTTCTTGTTCTAACTTCGCTTGCTTGAATGAAGGTATAGGCACCTTCCTACTCATGAAGACTACGAGCAAGGCCACAGGGCGGGCAGCGAACGGCACTTCACGGAGAGACATGAACGGGCCAAGCCTTCCGATGGAGTGTTCAATGCTAAAGTATGCTTTGCTTAATCATAGGATTGGAGAAATCGTCGTCTTTGTTAGCAATAATATCGATCCAGACTTGATCAGTCAAACGATTTCTTGAAATTTAATTTGGATACTTGGATTTTGTAACTGTGCGATTTTCAAAAACTTTATACATTTGGATCACGTGTTCGATTTTGATAAAAATTGGTAGGCTGGTAGAGTCAATGATGTGGAGCAAGATCCACCTGATTTCCCAAAATGTCCCAGGAAGTTTGTATGGAAGTTTCCTTTTTTTTACCTGATTCCTATACATTTTCGGTAGCAAAAAAGGAATGCATCATTGACTCTACCAGCCTACCAATTTTTATCAAAAACTAAAACGTGATTCAAATGTTGTACATTTGGATCTTTTTGAGAAACGCTCAACTACCAGTGTGTTACGAATTTAATTTTAAGAAAATCGTTTGTCAAATTTGGACTTATGTCGATCATTATTGCGAACAAAGACGCACATTTGTACGATCTCTGATCATAATTTAAAGGTCCGGTAGGCAAAGAAAGCATTTGGAAAAGAGAAGGATAGAGGCACTTTTCTTAAAACTAATTATATTGTTTCAATATATATTCTGATTCTCATCTTCCTGACTGCACTTTGCCCTACTTGATCTAAAGTCATGCAGAGATGTGAGCTGACTATTCTTTTTTTATTCCAACTGAACGTATTATCAAATTAATGTGATTATTTTCAACATCCATGTCAGAACCTTTGCATGACTCAGCTAAATAGGAAGCATTTTAACCATCAGCATTATATGCCATATGCCATATCAGCATAACTATAACATATTAAGCATAGTTGTTGTATTTACCATGCAATATCTCATTATTTTGTTCGTATTTAATGCTTCAGCAGTAATAAACAAAATGCTTCTTTTATTTTTTTAACTATACATAACATTTTTTGCTAGAGGGCTTTGAGATAATCTGCCCATTGTCATATTATCATTATCATATTAACATAATTATAGACAAGCGTCCATAACCATGCTACTACAATCATTTATGTTATTTCTATTATGCGTTGTAACGATTTCGTTTTTCTGAACTAATCTCTTTCCTGTTTAACTAAAACTTAACACTTATCGCATAATCATTTCCTTGCGTAATTCGTTTTTCAAAATCCAGGTACGTTGGGGAGACAAACATGGGGGTTACGGAGAGCATTATTGGGACTTAAACCATGCGGGGCACGCTGCTAACCATGGCAATGATGGCTATGACAGTTCTGATGACGATGGTTCTTACAACCACGAATTAGATCACGCTCATGATGACCACGACACGTATGACGAGCCCAGTGAACAAGTACCCACGTACGGAACAGAAGAATACGATCCGGAGCAAGCCGCCAAGTATGATGAGAATGCCAGAGCCAAACGAGCGCAACCTAGAATAAAATCTGAAAGGAAAGTTGTCCGCGAGGAGGAAGATTACGAAGAACCGCCAAAACCCAAGGGTAGAAAGAATAAGGAACGGCAAGCTGCCACTCAAGAAGATAAAAAGGAGGATGAAGCAACCCATGAACAACCAAGACGTAAAAGAAGGCAAAGAAAGCCTGAAAACGACCAAGAATATAAAAATACTGAAAAGGAAACCGATTCCAATCAAAGGGAAGAACAGAAGCAAGAGAAATATTATGTAAAACATAAAAATGAGGAGCAGAACGAACAAAAACAGGAGCCGCAATATTATGTAAAAAACGTAAATGAAGAGCAGAACGTACAAAGGCAAGAACCACAATACTACGTAAAAAATAAAAACGAGGAACAGAATCAACAAAATCAGGCTCCACAGTATTACACAAAAAGGACGGAGAACCAATTCGTCCCTTATGAACAAGGTGCGGGAGTGAGACAGCACCAGCACCCTGAATTGACCCCAGCAGCGTCGGCCCCAAGACTCTTCTTGGAGCCCACCACTGGACACGTAGTAGACAGAGCCACGGGGCAAGCCTATGTTTTACAACCTATAGCTGTTAATAATTATAATTAGTTTCTAGCGTTACTGTTACTGTTTACTAATAGGTATTTATTTTGTTAATAAAAGAACTGTTAAGTTAGACAGTCTTTCTTTTCAACTATGATGGCTACTACGATCTACTAATGCGATTTAGTTTAGGACCTAATCAGAATCGCGATGTGTCAGTTCCATAGAATAACTGTCAAAAAATAACAGGCCGAATCTAAACTGAATTACATCTAAAATACTACTCAGTATTTTAGTCGGATCACATTACTTAACTCATTCAGGCAAATGAATTGTCAACCACATCAAACAAATTCGTTTGCTTGGGATAGTTCATATCATAACTCTACTCAGTACGCATGTGAACAAATTACTTAATTAGTTACATTGCAGTGAAACATTGCATCGCTCCAAGAAAACGTCTAATAGAACATTATGTATGCACGACATAATACATGAAGAAATTATTACTAAGATGTAGATTGCAGTAATTTTTGTACAGAAATAAATTTAAAAGAACTTAAAAGTGTAGGTCATTTGGCAAAACTCAAACGTGACGTCACTTTTGAGTAATTTCATATAAAATTCCATAGTGGTGATCGTTTTGACAGTTTGAAAAAAGATGCTGATTTGACTTGCCAGTCATCCTGCCTATTGTCAACCACATAAAACAAATTTGTTTGCTTGCAATAGTTAACACAACTCTTCGTTCACTACATACACAACCCTTACAGTCATCTTCATATCAACAAATTACTTAATTAGTTGCAGGGAAACATTGCGAGCGCTCCAAGAAAACGTCTAATAGAACGATAGAATTCGAAAATAATACTCGTTAGCATAGGTAGTTGCGTCCTTATAAGACGGAAGTATTCCATCTGGTATAATCAGACTGACGTGGGTAATTTGAAATAGGATTAGGGTTGCCAATCAGAAATTCGTAAAACCAAGACAAAAGACTCATAAAACCGACCAAAAACATGTCGGGCCATGCTCAGTATTTTATGTCCGAAATACCTAGTTATATTTTGAAATACTTACTCAGTCACGCACACAATTCATGATTTATTTATTTCTATTTTTTTAACCCACGAAGCAAACATTTTTTTTTTATTCTCGAGCGGTTATCTCCGAAAATATTAACTTAGGAAAAAAAAAAATCCTCAAAGTATAAGAAGACAACGATATCCCACCCTATAGATTTTTTTCTTAAGAATATTTTTTTTTATAAACAAATTACAAGTAGGTACATTATAGAATTACAGCCAAATAAAAAAATCATCCCCATTTTACGAGTAGGGGAGAAACCAGATTTTTTTTTCTGTATTTTACTCTACCACATTACAAATTTCTAGTACTACGGCTAAGGAGCAAGGAGCTATTCTGCGGACAGACTGGCTGACGGACAGACGGACATGGTGATACTATAAGGGTTTACTACTGAACCCGGAAAACTATGGCATTTTGCGTAGATCTAATTTTCCCTCTGACTTTACTTTGTACACAATAATGCCGGTAAATACTTAAATTCAATGAGGTGTTTCCTTACGTTCCTCGCATGAAAAGTGTCCGATTTTCTCCCTGACATTTTTGCAAACCCCCGGACAGCCTCCAAAATATGACAAATCGGGGCAAAACCGGACGGATGGCAGCATTGGCAGCCCTTAATAGGATCAGATATAGGGGAGACCAGGTATGAACGTAACAATTTTCAGTTTTTGATTTTTTTTATTTTTTTGGTAGCAGTTGTCAAACTTTGCATCTTTATGTGCAATAGACACATATTTTATGTATCTTTTGGTACCAAAATAAACTTCATACATCCAATAGTTTTACAGAAAAATGGCTCACAGTGAAGGATGGAATTTGTTGCAATTATCCCTACCCCCAGGGCTGGTTGTAACAGTGCATAGGGATAATAGAGTAGATAGTAAATAACTATAAAATAATCAATATAATTATGTGTAATTAGTATTTTTAAGTAATCAACAGTCTTACAATATCACTATCTCAAAGACGAACATTAACAATGAATTAATGTAATTAACATTAGGTATTATATGAGACGAAATTAATTTATACCTATAGGATATATGAGTGACGTGAGAGCAATCAACTTTCTGTCTTATTCTAAATGGCATATAAACAAATGCTTAGGTGTAATTCAAGGAATTAAATGCTTCCTGCATTGTCCTTATTTCTGAGTAGGTATACTACTAAGCTAATCATACAATGTACCTAATATGATAAAGAAATGTGTTTTACTCCTCATTGACAGTGAATATTTGTTTCCAGAAACAAATCCCGCCTTGGGTTTTGCCGCTGAACTTTCAAGTAAAGCTTTTCTTTACTTTACATGTCTATATAAAGTGATGTGAGCCAGTTGGTACGTCTTTGCTGCGTCCCTGTAGGGCATTTAAAAAAAGGATCACCTTAACTGCAGCTAAAGCTATAATTTCTATTTTGGTGGACTTCTGTCTGTTGTTATTTTGTGTATATTAGACATTCTGCAACAAAAAGGCACTAAGTATATGAGTTATTTAATAAACGCTAGCACATAGGTGTATCAATGAGCCTCCAATTTGGAAATCGGGATGAAAGTAACAAGTTGTTTCAATCATCCCTGGGTATCGAATTTCCAGAATCCCACAAACACGTAGCAAAAAAACATAAAAAGCATCATTAAAACATTGATTTGCAACCCTCAAACTGTAAATGATTAGTGACTTTACAACACCCTTGCTGAACGCAAGCTATAGCGTTTACCATGAAAAATCTAGCTAAGATTGAAAAAATCGTTAAAAACTTACTTTTGACGCATTTTTCTGGGACCATAGCACTACACGCATACCCTGCCGTCACAGCACCGTGGGTGTAACTGAGGTTAGGGGGGAATCGAAATGGCATCTAATGCCCTGAAGGACGTTCGGATAGATGTCGTAGAAAAATTTTAAATGAATTTGTTACGTTCATCCCGCGTTACTTTTATACCTGGTCTCCCCTACCTACATAGAGTCTTACTGTGTACATTCTGCTTACATTGTAGCGTATATCTAACTTGATACATTTCCGGTAATCAGTCTATCTGTTCATATCTCAGATTCTGTCATGAACGATTTTCTAGAATATATATTCGTTTAGGTCTATTTCGAAACAGGAAACTAATTTAAGTAATAAATAATGTCCTCATAGGGATTCGAACTCACAACTTCCAGCTTTGTAGGCAGGGTCACTGCCTACCCAAAATTATCATCATCATAATCATCATATCAGCCGAAAGACGTCCACTGCTGAACATAGGCCTCCCCCAAAGATTGCCACAATGACCGGTCCTGTGCTCACTGTGCCACCCGAATCCAGCGGACTCCTGCGACCTTCACCAGGTCATCAGTCCACCTTGTGGGTAGGCCTACCCACGCTGCGCCTTCCGGTACGTGGCCGCCACTCGAGAACCTTCCCGCCCTAACGGCCATCGGTTCTACGCGCAATGTGCCCCGCCCACTGCCACTTCAGTTTAGCGATTCGGAGAACTAGCCAAAATTGAGCTGAGTACTAGATTTTTTTGAGTTTCATCTATGCACTTTTGCAGTGTCTTTCAAATTGCTAACGTTTTTAGAGATCTACAAAGAAGGTCATTCATTGCTATTTCCACCCCTATCTTTTCTCACGTCTAATCTCGAATATCCACCGATCGATACAGGTTTTTGGATATGATAACAATCTTCATTTGTTTTCTCGTAATTGTCCTGCAACAAAAGACATACGAGGGACATATGAGTAACGTATCTGTGGTCGAATCAGTTTTAACCGTTACTGATTTAAAGATAGAATGTCCCATAATTTTTGGTAGCTGTTACGCGTAATGTTTATAAAAAAAAGAATAGCTTAATGGGAGAGACTCTATTATTTTGGAGGATTGTGGTAGTTACCGCCACTTTAGGACAGTCGACATCAAAGATAACATTACGGTTTAGGTGCCAAAACTATATTTACACGACTTTATTGCCTTGACATTAAGGTCGTGTAAATATATTTTGGCACCTTTACCGTAATGATATCTTTGACGTCGACTGTACCGTACCGCTACCGGGGAACACACGAACTTCGGAAACTTTGTCTTTCATTCATGAACGTCCCCCATTTCCAATTTAATTGGTTAAAATCATTAAAATGTGTTTTGTCTTTATCTGTCACTTTGACTATGATATTTTTTTAAAAGAGACAATATTTTTACCTACCTGTTTTAAAATAGACCTAAATTGACAGCTATAAAGTATTTGGTCCTTTCTCCGAGTGTTTGAACCACCGCGACTTCGGTGGCAGCCTTGTCACACGAGTCCCGTGAGATGCAAGAAGTTTTGGTTGGATATATTATTACTACACGTAGTTGACAAGTACCAACACTAGGTATCCATAAAAATTACGAGATATCCATGGAAATCGGGTATTAGGGCCTTATCACACTTGCGATTTGAAAGCGAAGCGTACGCGCGGTGTGTTCGTCGCGTACCCGCAACCAATTCGCCGCGATGGTGTCGCGATTACGCCGCGACGGCGTGACGAATACGCCGCGACTGCGCACCGAGTTTGCCGTCAAGAGTTGGTAACCATTATGTAATAATAAATCTTATTAGTGACTGTCCAAGACTCAGATCACTCTGAGCGATTTAATAACGGCTGCGCAGCGTATTCGTTACGCGATCGCGGCAAAATCGCGACGCACTCGCGGCGAATCGATTACGGGCACGCGACGAACACGCCGCGCGTACGCTTCGCTTTCAATTCGCTTGTAAATCGCAAGTGTGATAAGGCCCTTAATGTTGCAACCGAAGTCACGGCGGTTGAAACGCTCGGAGAAATGCCTATTTAACGCTGACTGTAGGTACACTAGTTACACCTCTGTCAACAATGTTGCTAATTAGATCAAAATTAATTACTCTCTACTTTCATATACATGAATACAATAGGTACTTGTACAACAGCCAATAGCATTATGTATCGAGTCTGATACATAATAAGTGAAAGGAGGATCTGTGAGGCAACGAGCGCCGATTCCCACAAAATTTTATGGTCCGTTTCTGCCGGCGTTCTCAAACTGTGGCCGTGAATTACCATGAGCTGCCGTCGTCACTTTAACGCGGACTTACTTTCTCCATCCCGCTCATACTCGCATATTGGTGCGCGGTGCGCGCGAGAGGTTAAATCAATATGGCAGGTAAATCGTGGGTAAATCGTAAGATGAAATGCATGCAGACTGAAATACATGTAGGTACATTTTAACCAGTTTAGAGATTTCTGAAATTAGTCCTTTAGGTAGGTAGGTAATAGAGTGCCATTAATTTGATGAAATATTCGATCATAGCAAAAATAACATTTTCATCACACCTGTTCGGTAAGTGCGCCAATACGCTGCGGTGATGCGCGCCGTAGGTGCGTCATTACGTCCTAGTAGGCCGTTAAGGATTTTCATACAACATTACGTCGCCCTAGCGCGGTCCGGCGCACGCCGCGCGCCGCGCCGAGATTTCTTTTATGAAAATGATGAAATTAAGTCATCCCTGATTTAGACCATTTTAGAGTAGTTTTGTGAAAATATATTGTTTTATTTACTTTTTTGCATCACAGGTGTGAAGAAAAACATTGTGTGTACCACGGGCGGTACAAGAATTATGAACTCGTTCGCAAATTCTTACTTACCGCCCTAAATACACAATGTACTATTATCTGTCAGATAAGAGATATTTTTTATACCGTGTAAATATAAGGTATACGGGCGATAAATTAAACCAGTCGTGGAATTCATCACTGTATTCATGGGTTACGAGGTTTTTATTTCATCATCATCATCAGCCTACGTTAGTCCACTGCTGGACGTAGGCCTCTCCTATCAACTACGCGTATAGAATAAATAAAAAATAAATAAATATATATAGATGCATTAAGAGGTTTTTATTTAAATACACTTAATTATGACACCCACAGATTTTTTCTAAGATTTTCGGAGCAGCAATGTAGGTACGAACATTTGTTAATATTGATATGGCGGTTATGTCATCTGCTTTTGAAATTAGCTGTCAACGTGCGTGTAACTTGAGTGTGTTGCTCTACATTGCGCGCCAAATTATTTTGCATGGATAATTTTGTTGCTCTTATTTTAAGTAAAAGTTATCTAAATGTACTTATTATGTCGTAAGCTGCCACACGTTAAGAGCTTCGCCCGTATTAGACTTACACCCTGTGTTTGTATTCCAAAGTATAGTCTCAATTTTACGCTAGGTACAGCCAAGGGCATAAATATATATACGATTTTAGACCTTACGCTTTAGACATTAGTAAACAAGTGTAATTATACATATTTTTGCCCTTGCCTGACCTTTCATCTCCATAAATGACGAGTTGTAGGTATAATATAGGCATGTACTATAGTTTGATTTTCTCTCAGTACTTTCACTAAAATGCCATCACGTGCCTAGACCAAGGCAATAAAACGACAAGAAGTAGGACTCTGATGAAGCTGTATAAATATGATATGAACGAACACGTAAAATATTGCCTAAATGGTAGAGTTTAGTGGACGGGCATTTTCACTTCTAGGGACACCCAATTAGCTTAACTCTCACAAAAAAGTTAACTTCGATGTCAGCTTTGTAACGATATTAACAAAAAGAAATAAGCATTAAATATTAACAAAAATGTTTTTTTTTTTTTTATAATTTAATCCAGAAAGAATACGCGTACCTATATACAATATAAAAACACGAACAAAGTGGATTTACGTAAATATTTCATGCTTAATTGTCGTTACAAAGCTGACATCGAAGTTAACTTTTTTGTGAGAGTTAAGCTAAATTGGGGGTCCCTAGAAGTGAGACTGCCCAGCTACAGGAATTGAAGGTACCTGAAGGAACCCTACCCCAAGGTAACTGAAGTTTCATATTTTATTTCCCTTGATGGAACGTACGATGAACAGAATAACGATTAAAAATTGATAAATAAAAGTGTATAGTTATACATACTTAATCCAACCATCCCTGACAGTGAAAAAGGCAACAAATTTAAATTTTCTATAAGCAAACAACTCTTCATGCTTGAAATTGTTGGAAACGGTTGATACCGAAATGAAAAATAAAAATACATATAAGTACCGAATCCATCTTGTCCATTGAGTTTATAAATTGTATATCTAACACAGTCATGTTAACACCTATAGAAAAAACCCAAATCAAAATATTGAATAAAATAATATTTTCGCCGTTAAATAAGAAGGCAAACACTAAATACAAAAATGCATGTTTACGGCAAATGTTTTAAATACCATATCATAATTACACGCATTGAGCAAACATACGTCTACAATGAAAGGGGAGGTGACAATAAACTTTAATAGACCCAGTGGGTCCATAGTGATGCAAATATAGCACGCGAGCGCGACGAGTATAAAACAGGTAGTGATGCTGGTATGATACAGTCACGTCTAATAATATGTATACATTTCGGAACGTATGTCAAAGGCATAAGGATCAAAATCGTATAGGTACATATTATTAGAGCCGACCGTACGAGTATCGTATTTGTAAATATTTGTATTGGTGCAGTGCAATGCGGAATTTCATAATATGTTCCTTTCCTGATCATCAGTGCCGCGGCAGTAAGTATACCTACCTACTTATTTTTTAATGAGATGTAAGTGTACAGTCGAGTGCATTAATATATAGACACTTTTGTAAGGGATCAGTATGGAGAAGTGTATATATATTAATGCCCTTGACTGTACTATCTAGAGCCAAATTCATCCTTTAGGTAGTAGTCTTATAAGTAGGTACCTAAACAATTTTTTGAACTACTCGTAAGTGTACACGTTTTCTGTCGTAATCTGTTATTTCCTTGATTACTTAAAATTAAAAAAAAAAAACATTTTTTTAATTTTCAAATTAAAATTTATGATACATCGTTCGTGGGAACCATTGTCCAATGTCACCACTATTTGCCCACCTGTTTGCTATTCGAAGGGGTAACTTTGAGGAAGAGTAAGAGGGGTCTACACCGTCTATCTACAACAGAAAGTGTCCTTCCAGGTTTGAGGAGTACGAGTTAAGAGTACGGCAAGCTTATGGTTTGTATTTTGTACAGAGATCGGACAAATGTGCGTCATTGTTCGCAATAATATGGACATGACTCCAATGTTGATTGAATAATTAATCTCTTTAATCATTTTCAGATAATTACCTATTTGACACAGATAACTACGAAAACCTTTGTAAATAGTCCCCTTAAAGCTTTGAAATCAAATTTCACGAAATTATTCGTTTAGTTATTCATTTAACCTCATGAGTCCCTGAGTCCGTTATAAAGGCCAAAATCATGCCATGTGTTGCCGAGCGCTAAAAAAATTAAGTTATCAATAAAGTCCCAGAGTCCGTTATAACGGCCAAAATCATGACATGTGCAAAGACCGAGCGCTAAAAACTAAAGTTGTCCATAAACGCCGATTGACCGTTATAAAGGCCTTAATGTTTCGCGCTTAAAATCAGGCGATATTGGCATGAGTTTGAGATTCAATGGTTGTCATCCAATTAGAAATATACCTATCTCTATTTAACAAAGGCTATTGCCCAGTAAACAAGAATATTTCATTAAGTGCGACGTCAAAAGTCCGGCAAGATGTCACGCCACGCAGATGGAGATGAGTTCAATCTTATTTTTTCGCTTAAACCTGTTTGTTTTTGTCTGCTTTTTTTATGTATTCAATGAGTATTTTACAAGTTTATTATAATGTAATTACTAGTTTTATTGTAAATATGATGTTTGAAGTACAATTACGTGTTAAATTAATTTGACCTTTGTAAAGCCCTCTCGGACTTTGTTCATAGCATCATTAAGTCCTCACACTTGTTTAAAACGAGTTTTTCTTGAAACACGTAGATTAAAATTTCTTAATTAGTTATATAATGTTACAGAAGGTTTATTACAATTGTTGTTAAAATACTTAAGTAAGTTACTTTATGAGGATCTTATTGTGATGTGAGAAGTAGACTGATTTAACTACAACAGTTTTGTATTGAATTCGATTTTAAAAGAATGATTTTAATGTTTTAATAACAGAAAGGTTCTACATTTTTTGTTATTTTTAAAAATTATAGCATTTTGACAATTCCTTATATTTTATTTTATTTTTCAAAGATACACCAGATTTCATACAAAATGACTCGTATTCGCCACATTTATTATAAAATCTTAGTCACATAAAAGCCGAGAGGCCTTTATAGCACCCAAATAATTTGTAAAATAAATCATGCTTAAAGTATACCTCTTAGAGTATATAACCAACTTTGTTCCAACAAAAATCTGACAAACTCATTTTAAACCTTAAAATAAGCGACAGAAAGTTCAGGACTCAACACTGATGGTGTTATAAAGGACTCTCGGCTTTTATGCGAGCGTACTCGATTTTTACCCAGGACTTTACGCTGATAGTGTTATAAAGGACTCTCGGTTTTTATGCGAGTGTACTCATTTTTTACCCAGGACTCAGGAGGTTAATCAACTTTGGAGTCATGTCCATATTGTTGCGAACAATGACGCACATTTGTCCGATCTCTGATTATATATTAGAAATAGAAAATTATTTATTCATGACACACATTCAAAGGACAAAGTACCTAGATATGACAGTATACAAAAGAAAAATAAAAGGTGCCACGAAATGGTGTCATCTCAGCATGTTGCTGGCGTGATGCAGTTTATTATTTACATAAGTTACACAGTAGTACAATAATAAAACCTAGGCTCTGTCTCTACTGTACGAATTACATAATACGATGGAAACAACTTCAAACTACACTTACACTAGCGGTCAATGAATACGGGGAATACGGATCCGGTGTAAAATGTAAATTTCACAGAAAATACTACAAATATTTACATGTTAGGTAGAATCTTTTTTAATATCACATTATATTGTAATTTTCCTGAAATAATCCTACAATCGAAAAAAAAACAGTAAAATGGTCGGTCGTTACACTGTGCGCGTGCAGGCAACATTTTAGGCATTTCGGAAAAGGAGCTTTTAGATCATTGACTTGTTATTTTTACATCCACGGAGTTATCTGATGGCTAAATTACATATTTTTTGGATGCTATGAAAAAAAACGGAAAATCCAACACAATTGGATATTAAATTGGATTCCACTTATACTATAAACATTTTGAATTTATTTTTGAAGACAGCGTGTGTACAGTTTTTCTATGAATTATTATACACGACCCGTATTCTTTGATTGGGAGTGTAGTTAAATTTAGGCGTTTATATGTAGCTAAAGTCCGTCGTATGATCTGACTCCGAACTTAAAAAAATATAAAATTCGATTAGTTGCCTTTGTCACTCCAATGATGCATTCGTAGGAATAGAGACAAATGCACTAAATTATTTACAATTTTCGCAGTATGTAGGTACAGTAACTCCAAAACACAAAAGAGTGTCAAAAGAATTCCCTATTGTCCAAACTCATCAGCTGTGTGACCCCTTTCTGCGAAGCACATGCAAATAAAGGGTCATTCCTTCCTCACTGACTCATCGCACTGTCCTTTCTCACGAGGAAGCGGACAAACCTGTTTTTGGACGAACCCTTTTCGCAACAGGACAATGGTGTTCCTGGTCTTTTGTCCGAACTTGTCTGACCAGTTTCGGGTCATGAGAATTTTCAAGACGTTGGATTAAGATAAGGGCTTAGAATATATTTGTAAGTTTCGAAACGAAGTTTTCTAGTATTAGAGCTGCCACACTTAGCCATTGCGCCATGGTCTAGTTAATAGTTTTATTAATAATTTAAAGGTCGTAAATATATAGCTATGATTAACAGTGATCGGCTTTTTGGATTCTCCCGGCGGGTAGTACACAAAAAGTACAAAACATTTTAAAATATTGGGCTATTTCTAGGTTTTTGTAAAATAACGGTTCCGGTCCCTGCTCAGACTTCATTGATTCAAGTCATTATTCAAAAACATTGATATAAAAATTAAGAACCACAGTTTTTAAATAAGCAACGTCCGTTAGGGGACCTCCCCTCTTCTTTCAGACGACAATAGAACAAGAAAGGACCTTATGGTGCTATGGGGTCCATAGAGATGCAAAAACAGCACGCGACAGAAAAATTGAAGAGATGCTGGTATTGTATATGTTTTCATCGACTTATTGAGAAGTGCGAAAGTGGAAATTTCGAAAGATGTTGTATCATGTTACTAGAAATATTATGATTGGTGCCCAATCCTCGGGATAATCGTTCAGCCAGTGAAAGCTTAATAATTTTAGATGATGATAGGTCGGTCCTTATGTAGGTATTTCCTTGACAAAAATATTGATTCTTTTACTATACCTACATTAATTTAGGTATCGAAACCAATGACAGTACCTAGTCTTTTCTGTTTTTTAGTTGGTACTAATATCAAAATGCTAATTATATCTAGTTATAAGCTTCCATGTATCTGAAGTATAAGTTGAATTATCGAGAAGATGGAATTGCATATGTAGTGTTATCGCGTATTTACAATGTATTGTGTGCTATTGTGTGTGTTTTATCGACTCATGTATTGGCATTATTCGACTAATAGTAGTAAACCTAGTTGTAAAGACACAAAGTTCACTTTAAAAGTGTTCCTTTAGAAACACCACTACAAATGCAATTCCATCTTCTCGATAATTCAACTTATAAGAACACCACTCAAAGTAAGTAAAAATTATAGGTATTTGACTATGTGTAAAACTTATGATTCGGTGCCTCCAATATAATATGTAGGTAGTCGTTATCATAGTTGTAAACTTAACCGCATAATGTAAAGCAGGTAAATAGTAAAGTCAGTAAAAAAATGCTATTTTTTTTAAGACATTCCTTGTCTGCTTTACTCGTATATCCTAAATTGTCTGCTTTTTTCTATATCGGCAAGTTAGTTTACTTGACTACTCGTATATTACTTTACTATACCTATCTAATTAATATTTTTAAAGGCTCTTATTGTAAACTAATTACACTTTATTACTAAAACATTTGCAAAGCACATTGAAATAAATAAAATAATTAAAAAATTAAAAAACACGACTGCCGTTTTAAGCGAACTGAAAAGTAACAAATAATTCCTTCTTCAGGTTAATCCTTGTGAGCGTGTCTACATAATAGGCGCTCGTCTTATTGCTTACTATATTTTCTTTAGGTTGCAGTCGGGGAACCTCCATATATTTATATTTTCCGTAATGAAAGGTTCCCCGACAGCAACCAAAACAAAATATAGTAAGCAATAAGACGAGCGCCTATTATGTAGACACGCTCACAAGGATTAACCTGAAGAAGGAATTATTTGTTACTTTTCAGTTCGCTTAAAACGGCAGTCGTGTTTTTTAATTTTTTAATTATTTTATTTATTTGAAACCTTTTAGTGAATCTGGAAATTCCTTAAAGTTGGATAGAATTTCAAAAACCGATTCTGCAGAGGGCCGAAGTTTTGCTCCGGGGGCCCGAGAAGTTCCAATCCCGCTAATTTTGGGCGAAGCCGAAGGGCACGCCGTGTGAGGGCTGGAGCATTACCGGAACCAATGTAAATCTATTTCGAGTGAGTCCGCAGGGCGAGCTTTAGGGTGGAAGGCCGAAAGCCGAGCTCGCGGAGGCCGAACCGCGTCACACCGACACCGGACCGGGCCCAAGCGCGTAGAAATTTAAAGCGAGGCCGAAGGCCGAGCTGCGAGAAAATTGAGATACCATGCTTCTTCAAGCACCCCAGCATCTAAATAAACCGATATCTGTGTAGGGCCGAAGGCACAACGGGCGAGTCCACACGGTCCTCACAACCGTCCCTCTTAACTATTATTGAAATCGAATAATCTAATCAGAGGGCCCAACGGTTCGCTTCGAACTTCAGCGAGGACTGAAAGCCGAGCTCCGCGTAGGGCCAACGGCCAAAAGCGGCAGTCAGAGGGGTGCCTGCATGCGAGGCCGAAGGCCGAGCCGCCAAAGCCTAGCACTACCACGTCAGCCGACGGAATAGTGTAACGGTAAAATGGATCCGACGATCGTTTTGACAACCTGCAAAGGCCATAGGGCCGTAGGCCTGAATCGTATCTCGGAGACCGCTGGCTTGCGACTCTTGCGAGGCCGAAAGGTGAGCCCCCGGCCCGGACCACCGGAGCCAGAGTCCAGAGAGAAGACTTTCACTTAGATGGCCCAAGTGTCACTTGGAAGAAATTTAAAGCAAGGTCGAAGAAGGAGCTGCAAGAAAATTGAGCTACCAAGCTTCTAAATAAGCCCACCTCCACATAGGGCCTAAAGCCTGGAGCGTCACTATCGGGGTGCTTCAAACGCGAGCCCGGTGGGTCGGAGGCCCGACGAGTGAGCCCAAGTGGTACAACCGCCCTTATTAACTGCCTTAACAATCGAAGCTAAAGGCCAGCGCTACCGCACTACGTGATAAAATAGTGTAACATGAAAACGAATCGGAGATCCGCAGACCCAAAGATCGTTTCCACAACCCGCGAAGGCTGCAGACCGTGCACCGCGTAGGGCCGACGGCCAAGCTACCAGAGCCCAGCGCTCCTTCGCTATACGATGGAAAAGTGTAGCATTAAAACGAATCTCAGGGCCGCAGCATTTGTTTGGAGAAAATGCGGAGGCTAAAAGCCGAGCGCCGCGTAGGGCCAAAGGCCTGGAGCGTGGCCCGACGGCGCGCTTGCCTGTTAGGGCGAAGGCCGAGCTGCGTGAGACTCAATTTACCAGGCAAACCTACCTTCCTTCTTACCAACTCCCCTGCACAATTGATACGGTCTAACCCGGCCCTGGAACGGTCAAAGGCCTGGAAAGCTTTCGGCAGTCATGTCGTCATGAAAATTCGTTTGCCTATGAATTATTATCGGATCCAATGTATAAAATTGTTCAGTTTCTATGGGAAATTAATATTAAATAGATCTTGAAATTTTGTTGTTAACACTGAAAAAAAATCCCCCGAAAGTGTATTTTGTATCGAAATCATGGAGTGAACTTAAACTTTTGACCGGTATCTACTTACTGTATATCAAATGATATATTGTACATAAGTTATTTGGAAAACTCATCGGTACGATCCGGGGATTGAACCCACGACCGCTGCGTAGCAGCCGTGCATTCTACCCCTTGACCACAAGCGCGTATGTACAATGTATCTGTTTCATTCACACTTAGCGGTCAAGAAGATGTGTCAACTGTGATAGTCATGTCACGTCTTAGGCTTCGAAGAAAAACTTCAATAGTGCGATGTAGAACATTTCGAGTTTTCTCTTCAAACATATATTTAAACATATAACTTGTATATATATTTATAATCTGCATATAAAATGCTTTAATTTGATACCCAAATCATAGCATTTGGATGACATATTATTCTTGGCGCTTTAATTGTAGTTTAATGAATCTGGCTTTTCTAGAATAAGTAACAAACATATAAGTCAAATACATATTCGTAATTGCAGTTCAAAGCTCTTCATTTTGATACCAAACTCGAAAGGTTTTTTCAAAAATGTTTTTTTTTTGTCAGACATTATTGAATTTATATGCCGCCATATTGTTTTTAACGTGACGTCACATATCCTATGTTACCCGCGACGTCACGAGGATTCTAATGATACCTTACACTATTAAAAACGGTTAAGTGGTCGCGAAGATCTGTGCGTTTAAAGAAAATATGAAACATACATAGGGACTGAACACATATACTCTCCTTTTGGCAGTCGTGTAAAAAATTAACTATGATGACGCTGCTGCCCATCATCAATATTTTATCAAATAACGGTCAGTGTCACTTCAATCCCTTAGTCGACTCTTACGACACCCGCAGGAGGAGTTGGGGTGGTGACAAATGTATTCTTACTGCCGTCACCACACGGCGCATGTCATTAAGTAGCCGTTATTGTGACTTTCCACCAATAATCCCTACAAGACGGACTTCCGCATTTGTTTAAAAACAATTGGTTGGCCTGAATGCTAGTGCTAGTCCTTTAAGCCAAGTCATAATTATAATTTAGTACCTATACCTACGGCCGTCCTCAGGCCTTCTAACTACCACGAAGTTTGAAATTTGTAAATTTCGAGAATTCGTATCTGTCACTCCAACGAAAGCGTCATAAGAGCAAAAAATTTGCAGATTTCTAAGTCGTCGAGAGCCCGAGTTTTGCCCGAGCTCCTCACATTTCGCATTGCCACAGATAATGCAATAGTCGCTAGGGTCACAACTGGAAACCAGTTTGTCCGTGGAAACCAATGTCCACTGAACCCTTTGGAGTAGTTGTACTAGTTATGCACTTGTTGGAAGGAATTGAGTACAATAGAATGTGTCCTGTTCCGTTTGTGTACAGTATAAGGTACGGTATACATACAATGTTATAAGTATGGTGAGCTTAAGTTTTATAACGATTTTTTTAAGTAAAATCGTGCTGTTTAAAAATAGAATAATGGCTTATATGATTCCAGTATTCTTAAACGTAGGTATAAGTATCTTATTATTTTAAACGAGTATAACTATTCAAATTAAATGTTATTTATGTCTGGCTGGGGATCAATCCGCCGCAATTTTTTTTTCAATTCTAAATCAAATGACTGAAAAATGTTTAACAGTTGTATGAGTTCATCAATATCTTAAACATTTTGAAAGAGAATAGTTATAATTAAAACTATTTTTCTCAAACATGCAATGAAATATTGTCTTTACGTTCCTTAAAATAGACTCGGAAGTATCGCTTTTAGGGCGCAGTGACTCACTGAAAACAGATGAACGCCTAACGACAAAATCCTACTTTCCGATCGCAACAGCAGTATGTCCCCTTTCTGCAGGCGCAAATGCAAATACAGGGTCATTGTTTATCCTGTCCTTTCCCATCAGAAAGCGGTCAAACCAGTTTTTGGACGAACGCGGACCCTTTTTGCATACGCAGAAATCGCAGGACAATGGTGATGCGATGTCATCCTCTATCCTTACAATGAGCTGGAACTGTGAACTTTACCATATCGACGGCTTAACTTAATATCTATGCATCGCGCTTGTAATGATCTTATGTTCCAATGTGAATTTTTCGAAATTGAGGATTTGGTCGAAGATGAGATGATGGATAGATTGTAAATATGTGTTGCTAAATAATTAGAACAGGTAAAACACCGAGCCACCCAACGCTTTCCGTCGACATAAAACGTTTGCAAACTTTTACACCCAATCGCAAACATTTTGGGGTCAGGTGTAAAAGGCTCTTGAATAAGTGTATAGCTCCTCGAGTCTTATGATAAAGGGTATAAGTTTACAAGTGTATAGTGTATAGGTGCATAAGAACCGTTTTTCAAATTAGCTGGCGAGTAATAGGTACCCTTTTTCACCAGCGCCACTGAATTTTTCATAGACGATGTAAATATTAGCTTCCATGAAAAATTACACGTGCCCTGACATGTATCTTGGAGAAGCGGGCAGATTGATACACCTTTTTGAACATGGAATTCGGGCTATTAAATTGGGTACCTAAAATCCTTATGGTTTGTATTTAGACAAAACATTATGTATTTTTTTCCAAAAGTGACAAATTGATCTAAAGCCGACAAAACAAAGTCCAATTTTACTTTCATTGTCGGTAAGATCTATAAGTTTGATCCTTTGCACTAAGCAAACCGACACGATGGAATATACCAACATGAATATTTAAATGCAGATTTTGATAAATATATGAACGACCATTAGGGCAGATGACAAAAGAATCCAAAGGACCCGTAGCATCCACATAGGGGGCATAGAGATGTAAAAAAATGGCACGCGCCAAATCACAACAGGAAGGATGCTGGTATTGTAATAAAGAATGGGAAAGAGTGCTAATGCGGAAATTTGGGCTTATTATGGAATAATTTTGGATCAAACTGTTCAAAGGTGGTATTAAATTACTGAAAATGTTTTAGAATATTTTGGTGATTAGAATAGACTTACAAAGAAAAGTGTCATGGCTAGGTTGCCACGACGTTAATTTTCAGGGCAACCCAAAATAATAATAAACTTAAAACTAACAAGTGACACCGGTTTTCATGTGGAGCCTAGGCTTCCAGGAGCATACCTACATTCATTTAATGCACAGACCAACAACTTTTTTGGGTCATTTATGATTTGATATAATTACATAATTATAAACCTTATATTTTGACTCGACTTAATCTGTATTTGTATTATTTCCATTATTTTTATACGTAGGTCTTTACCGAACCAAATATAAAATAATTAAAATTATTCTCAAACCGTCCGCTTTCAAACCGTTCCGTTTATAAAAATAATAATAATTCCGTTAATCTATTATCCTTGCCGTTGGCCGCTAGTTGCGAATTCCCACCAAAAATCCTTGCAAGACAACCGTCCTCACGTTTCGCAATGCCACAGATAATGCAATAGTCTCTAGGGGGCTAAGGTCACAACTGGAAACCAGTTTGACCAGTTTGTCCGTGGGAACCATTGTCCACTAAACCCTTTGAAGTAGTTGTGCACTTGTTCGAAGGGCTTGAATACAATGGTATGTGTCCTTGCCGAGTTTGCATTAGAAAATATTAATGGATTACGTTGATGGCGAGTTTTTACTTTTAGTTTGCATAATCGCCAGTGACCGAAACCATTTTAAAAAACTTTAAAAAATGACATGAACACTTTATAGCCAACAAAAATACGAATATTATTGAAACATCTGTCAGCCTCTGTAGCCTAGTTGGTACTTGGTAGTGACCCTGCCTACGAAGCTGGAGGTTCCGGGTTCGAATCCCGGCGAGGGCATTCTTTGTGTATTTATTTATCACAAATGTTTGTTCCTTGGTCATGGCTGTGTATGTATCTAAGTATCTATACGTATATATCTATTATATATATCGTCGCCTGGTACCCACAACACAAGCCTTAATTTTGCTTACCGTGGGACTAAAGTAGAGGCATCGTAAGAAGTCGTTTTTGACGTTTGTTTGCACATGAAGTTCTGTAAATGTTGACAGTTAGTATAATGGAGCAAATGTCAAACTTCATTGTTGCCTGTACGGAATAGTGATGTTACTACTGTTGCTGCAATTTATCGAAACGTCAGTCGAAATAAATAAGTAAACCTTTTTTATGGAGGTACGAATAATTGCTGTAATAGTAGGTACGCACATATTTTCTAAAAGTTTGTTGTTTCGACAGGTCCTCGCGAGCCCGTGTGCCCGGTGGATACGCGGCTTTACAGACTGTGTTGAACTTGACAACCAGATAAATGTCAAAATTGTTATAAAATCACGTATAATTTTATTTTTCGTAGAATAATAATTTATGTACCACTACGTTATCACCTAGATGTGCTCTGATTTTAATAAATGGTTAGTGACTTTATATACTACTGTATATACGGCATTTCTCTATTTGGCATACCTACATTGCCCGCTGAGCTAGCACGCAAGTTTACCAACGTGGGTTGGGAGTGGATAGCTGCAGGCTGGCAAACTCGCGTCCAAGCTCATGGTCTCAACCACTGCCAGTTCTGCATTGACATTACTACCAAGTGAAACTACCTACGTATATTGTATATCAGACTCCGATACTATCTGACCTGGCATTACATTTGGACACCGATTACCTACTGCTATTAATTGTTGACCTTGATTTTTAATTTTGACACTGGTTTTGACACTAGTTACTATCTCTCGCTAACAGAGGTTGTGGATGCTATTTCCTCTATAGGTCACGTCCTATCCGTCCTATAAAACATCCTACCTAAATGCGACTTTACGTCATTATGACGTCACCGGCACCAAAGTTTCACTGCCTGCTAATGATTCTAAGTAAGATTACCAAACACTTTTTTAGGTCGGATTACCTAACACTTTTTTAATTAAATTTTTTTGACAGTAAAATCGAGCGTTTCACTACACTATTGTGAGCTGTCAAAAACGACTTCTTACGATGCCTCTACTTTAGGTTGATTTGTCTAAGGGGTGGATTTCAAAACTTGGAAAAAAGTTGCGTTTCGGTGTTTAGAAAAAAATATTTTAGGTTTTATGCTTTGATTTTAATTTTTTTCGTTACTTAGTAGTTTTATCTTTAAGGCCTTTTGATCAAAATAATCGAAATCTAAATAGTTTAATTTTAATATAATGTTTTATATGTCAAAACTCATCACCATCTAACAAAAAAATCTGAACCTCCATATTTGTACTGAAAATTATCGCAAATCTAACGTACGATTGCGAATTTTACTTCAGTAATCGTTTTTAAACATTGTTGTTAAACGTTCAAAAAAATATGATAAAAATCCTTCATCGCGTAAGTACTATTTAAAATATTTAAAAGTTTAACACCAAAAATTCATCAACGCCGTAAGTGTACTGTCAAAGTTGAGGTAGTTTTGTACTCGTGCGTCTAAATAAACCGGGTGTACCCACGCCCGCCTCCTCAATTCAGGTGAAACAGCGGAACCGAGTACACGTTTGTCTATGCGGCCTCAAACCAAAAAAAATCATAAAAATGTGACTGCAATACGTGATTAACACGCTGTGGCGTCATAACCATCTACGAGTGGTTTACAGTAAGTAATTGAATAATATTTAAACGAATTACTTGGGAATACGTAACCTTAAAGGAACTTACTAGTGAGGCGTTCGTTGACGTTGCTTTAAGTATTAGTGTTCTAAAATAATCTAGGATTTTGTGTGAAATAGTCAACACCGGGCGTGTCAATACCGGTACTGAAGCAATGGATGGTTATGATCCTATATGTATGGAGTTGACAATTTTTGTAAATTGATCCATAATTTTTGGTTTTTCTTGTAGTAGCAAGTACCATAAAATGTTCAGCGGTAGAGAAAAGTCTGAGAAGGGAAAGAGACAACAAGACAACAGCGCTATGGATAGGGAAATTGCTCAAGTGTAGATCTATAAAGGCGACACTGGGCGGAATATAAAAAGTCAATTAGTCCTAAAAGAGGTTTCCCACAGGGTGGACTTGTACTCATTAGTGAAGAAATTAAGGGGGGCCTATATATGCAAGCTTATTCCGATGACGGAGTACTATGTAGTCGTACGTGGACCGGTACTAAGCACCATAATAAGGGACATAATGGCCAGTGGTACCCAAAAAGTGCTGGAATGGTGCAGAGAGAGAGAGAGGCTGGATTTAAATCCATCAAAAACGAAGTTCGTGTTATTCACTAACAAAAGGAAGACAGAAGAGATGAGGCCCATAAGGGTACATGACAAGGAGCTGGAGGTGGTAAACGAGCAAAAGTATCTGGGGGTGACTCTGGGTAGCACGTTCATGTACAAAACTCATGTAAAAGAACAAACGGCGAAAGCCATAAGAATACTGTATCAATACAAAAGAGCGGTGTGAAGGAAATGGGGGTTAAAGTCGAGGATATTGGAATGGATCTCCAAGGCGATAATACTTCCCGAGTACTATATGGAGCGGTGGTCTGGTGGCACAAAGCACATACTAAGAAATATCAGAGGTACCTAGCAAAGGTGCAGAGGCTGGCGTGTCTGATAACCGGGACGTT
The DNA here is from genome assembly GCA_025490895.1 of Thaumatotibia leucotreta. Lineage (NCBI taxonomy): Eukaryota > Metazoa > Arthropoda > Insecta > Lepidoptera > Tortricidae > Thaumatotibia > Thaumatotibia leucotreta. The sequence continues at coordinate 55,157 of JALPQI010002972.1, forward strand.
GAGGACAACCCGACACACGCCTTAGGGGTAATACTAGGTATAAAGGCGCTACATATAGAAGCGGAAAAGAGGGCCATGGAACAGTGGTACCGAATGAAGGCATACAAGGAATGGAGAGTAAGTTGCGAACTTCCTCCCGCGGACGGTCCGTCTGTGGAATGAGCTCCCTGCCGAGGTTTTCCCATTGGACTACAGTATGGGGTTCTTCAAAAGAGGAGTGTACAAGTTCTTATTGGGTCGGCAACGCGCATGTGACACCCCTGGGGTTGCAAGCGCCCATAGGCTACGGTGACTCCTTTCCATCAGGCGGGCCGTATGCTTGTTTGCCACCGACGTGGTATAAAAAAAAAAAAAAAAAACACAAGCGACACGAACTAATACAAGATAGGGTACCTACTGTCTAAAATGGAAATGATGGTAACTCACAATGACCTCATAAAGAGGAAGAAGATATTCGATAAGAAATATAGAGTACATATTGGGGAGAGGGAAAACTGGAAGGTAAACGTCGAACATCCGACGTTTATATGCTTCACTGACGGTTCGATAAGAAGCTAAGTTCGATAAGCTGGTAGGTATACGAGTGTGTTTCAGGCAGAAGTTTGTGCCATACTACGGAGCGTAAGGCTCATAAAGGAGCAAGTGCAGCAGACGAGGGCCGTGGTCATATACACGGATAGTCAGGCAGCAGTGAAGACGCTAAAGAAGCCAGCGACAAAATCTTCTTTGGTACAGGAATGTAAGGAGACAGGAACTAAACTCGCTTGGAAGTTTGGAATAAACTACAAACATTCAAAGGCGCTTTGAAAATACATTGTTGATTTGACTGAAAATTGTTTGATTTAATACCCTTATGAATCTTATGATATAGTAAATCGTCATTACCATACACATAGTATCATCACCATCCATTAAAAAATCATAACCATGGCATGGTCGTCATCACCATCTCGTTCTAAATATTTTTGATGCCTATAATTTCGAAATTATGCATCAAATTAGTGTGGAATCATAACAAGATACTCTCATAAATATAACTTAACAATTCTAGATACATATTTATGCATTTAATTAATAAAAGAAAAATTATATATTTTTGTATGGTGAAAATTTTCTTGATGAAATCCACCCTAAGATGTCCCAAGATATTTATTATCAGTGATCGGAATAGGTAGTGCCATTTCGGGTGAATGACCTCAAACATTAAACATAACATGGATAAGACCAGGGATTTCCGGACTATTATTATTGACCTAAATTAAGAAGATGTAAGAATAAAACATTTTGTAATTATAAATAGGTAAGTATATTATTTATACAACACTACTTTTAATAGTTACAATGGTACAATCATAAAATAAGTATAAGGTACTCGATCAGGTCAAAGTAAAAACTTTCATTTGGTTCGTGTTTTAATGCTTTGTGTATGTATAAGTCCTTCGACGTGTCGCTTCACTGTACTCTTTTTGCATCCGATATTAACTTCACATTTAGTACAATGTATTAAATGTCTTGTCGAATCAACTCTTAAGTCGGGATAGGATTCAATCCAACTTAGAACAGTTTCTTCCTTGATTCGCCGAGGCATATTCAGTTAGATAGGAAGTTACACTTAGTCCAATTACAAGCAAATCAGAGTCCAATTAGGGTTAGCCAACGTAGTCACAATAAGATGGTCGATCACAAAGTCCGGTAAACAAACCAAAGTCAAATAAAATGAACCACTGAGCAATGCGAGCGAACTTAACGAACCGAAGAACATAAGTAATCTTAAAATACTTTCCTGGTTTAAAGTATTACCTTTCCAGTAAAAGAGATAGCATGACACTTATTGACATCTGTTGCCTGTGTCCCACTCTGCCCCGTGCTATTCATAGAGGTAAACAATAGAAAGAGGCCAAAGCAGGTAATGATCATTTAAGAATGACCCTTGAAATATAACACGTGTTGTTTTTCTTCGTTTGCATGCATGTCAAAGTTTGTGAACCAACTGCGTATTTTGTCAATGCCATGTTTTATGGTAACCAAAAACTTGAAAAAATATAGATTTACAACATTTCTGAACTAAACATAAACTTAAAACTTTCCATACGAAATCCCGGGGTTAAAAGCTATATCCATACTAAGCTTACGCACCGAGTTCCCGTGAAATGGCACTACCTAATCCGATCACTGTTTATTATAAAAAAAAAAAAGAAATCTGTACCTTTCCAATTTTATTGCCTATCTCAGAATCTTGAACTTACAATATTTGTGTGTGTTTAGAACTTATGTATATTTTATGGATGTACAAGAATGCGCATTTTTTGATGTTGCACCTAAAGTTCCGAAAACTAATCAGCGCATATTCAATTCAAAGTTTGAACACTTTTAACTTCGTAATGAGCTTTGGTAACAAGATTGTAAAAAGTCAGTTCGATAGAAATATCAATTGATTCGATATACCTATCAGTCTCGGCCTACCTTACCCAATCTTCTGATAGCCTGTCTAGAAATTCCTTTTATTTTTATTGTATTTAACAGCTGCTGATTTCAGTAATAAAACTAATAAGCGTAGTCAGACCTAAGGAAGTAGCAATTGTTTCGAAATATCCAGCCACTAAATCATTTTAAAAGTATGTGTTTTAAAAAAAATCTTTTCATTTTCATTACTAGATAAACGCCTAAGATAAATACTTACCGAACATTTGCCAGTCGTCGGATGCTCGCTCGGGCTGTGTCCCCTTCACAATCTTGACATGCAAATAAAGGGTCATTCCTTCCTCACCGACTCACCGTACTGTCCTTTCTCACGAGGAAGCGGTCAAACCTGTTTTTGGACGAACCCTTTTCGCAACAGGACAATGGTGTTCCTGGTCTTTTGTCCGAACTTGTCTGACCAGTTTCGGGTCATGAGAATTTTGGTTTAGACTTTTTTAAGTTGATTAGGTTAGGACAGAGACAAATATCCCAACGGTTAAAGCGAAATAAGAACGGAGGATTGATTCAGCAAGCTTTATCTAGCCCGTCAGAGCTAATTAAAGCTAGCTTCTAAACTAATAGACGTCCACTGCTGGACATGACCTCCACCGGCGCATATGGGAAGACCTTTCTACGCTTTCTGAGTGGTGTTTGGTGTCTAATATTAATAAAAATGTCCAAGAACCTCCAGGACTGCCAGTTAAGGTGCATGCAGACCAAAAAAGAACAGCGAATGCTCTTTTGGTCTACATGCACCTTTACGGAATTATTTCACAAGTAGGTATCAATTGAAGAATGGGGTAAACGTACAGTTTCTAAATTATTGGAAAATAAAATGTTAGTAATCTCCAAATGAATTACCCAATTTTAGTCTTTATGATTTTTTATCGTACTTGAAATCATCGTCGTTACGGTTAATTAGAAAACATTTCCAAGACTTTACGCACTCCTAAATGCCGCAAACATTGTGCCTACTGTTTTTTCAGTAAGAATATATTTATCACCACCCCAACTCCCGTGGGAGTCGTAAGAGTCGACTACACAGAAAAAAAAAATTACTTGAAACAAGTAATATTATTTAATTCAAGATCTTTTGGGATTTCGATATAAGGAAAATGGAGAATTACTTCGATTGAGATATAATATGTTTCGTATTATAGTTCTTAGACCAAGAATTACTTATTTATATCAATAATTTAAATGTCTCTTCCACTAAAATCGAATAAATGTTGTTTCAAGAGTGATTTTTTTTTATTTTAAGTATTCCTTTTCTTAATTTAATATTGAAAGGCTCTTTAACGAAGGTTTAATGTATTTTGTTTATAATAGTGTTAAAAATTGGCCCAAGAGCGTTAGCTCTTATTGTAAAATAGCACATTTTCCCTTCAATGAAGTAAAACTCTTTTTTCAAATGCTACTTGTTTGACCCAAGAACAAAAATATTTAGAACAATATGTATTAATTCTTGGGTCAAACAGTTAAGCTTTTAAAGAAAGAGTTTTAATAATTTGACTGGAATATGGGCCATTTTACAACAAGAACTAAACTTTCTTCAGTAAATTATATCAGCTATTTAGAACAAGATATATTCGTTCTTGGGTCAAACAATTAAGCTTTTAAAAAAAGAGGTTTAAATAATTTGACCGGAATATGGGCCATTTTACAACAAGAACTAAACTTTCTTCAATAAATTATATCAGCTATTTAGATCAAGATTTTTTCGCTCTTGGGTCAAACAATTAAGCTTTTAAAAAAAGAGGTTTAAATAATTTGACCGGAATATGGGCCATTTTACAACAAGAACTAAACTTTCTTCAGTAAATTATTATCAGCTATTTAGATCAAGATATATTCGTTCTTGGGTCAAACAATTAAGCTTTTAAAAAAAGAGCCTCACATCATTTGAAGAGAATATGTGTTATTTTACAATAAATTGACACAAGAGCGTTAGTTCTTATTGTAAAATAGCACATATTCTCTTCAAATTATGTAAGGCTCTTTTTTTAAAAGCTAAATTGGTTGACCCAAGAACGAATATATCTTGTTCTAAATAGCTGATATTATTTACTGAAGAGAGTTTTGTTCTTGTTGTCAAACGGCCCATATTTCGCTCAAATATGTAAAGTTCTTATTTTTTAATCTAATTGGTTTGACCCAAGAAAGAAATATCTTGTTTGTATGAAGTAAAGCTCTTCTTTCAAGAGTGTTTAATTCTTCTTAGAAAAAGTATCATTCTTGTCGTAAAATAGAACGTATTCCATTCAAATTAAGTAAAGCTTTTCTTTTAAGAGTGTTTAATTCTTCTTATAAAAAAGTGTAATTTCTTGTCGTAAAATGGTACGTATTCCACTCAAATTAAATAAATTTCTTCTTTTAAGAATGTTGAATTTTCTTATAAAAAGTGTCGATCTTGTCGTAACATAGAAGGTATTCCAATCAAATTAGGTAAATCTCTTGTTCATCATGGCTTTAAGATGTGCTATTCTCGAGAATATTCTCCGTTTGGGTTGTTATGGGAAATTCCTTTGAGCGAGAACGTTTGTTATACAGAACGGAGAAAATTCTCGAGTACGGCACATCTTAAAGTCGTGATGAAAAAGAGATTTACCTAATTTGAATGGAATACCTTCTATGTTACGTCAAGAATGACACTTTTTATAAGGAAACTCAACATTCTTCATGAAGAGGCATCACAACACTTTTCATACAGACGTTTGTGTATTTTGCGCGTTTAAAAAAAATTACTATTTTATTTTTGTATCGCAAATGAAATAATTATGACGTAGTTTTTTACCTACTTAACAATTTTAGTTTTGTTTACCTTTATAACATGGTCATAACATCACTATTATTGACTTTGCGACAGTTGTGACTTGGTTAAATTACCTACTTAAATAAAACATAGAATGATAATTTTGTAAGTGGGATAAATACACAAATATCCACTTTTAAAGAGATTTAAATTTTAATGGAGTGCGTGTCTTTTTACAATAACAAGAAATTCAATCTTAAAAGAAAAGCTTAATGTAAGTAATTAGAATACGTACTATTTTACAACTAGAATAAACATGTTACAAGAAGAATTATCTTAACTCAAATAAGTGGTTAATCAACTCGAGGTTTAACTTTTTACAAAAAGACTAGTGTGTTATAAGTATGAATGTGTTTCGATAGTATTCCAACCTAATTTATACAAGCCAAATTATTATCGAAACACATTTATAGTTTATACCTATTCGTAAATATTGGAATGAAAGAGAAATATAAGTTTCTCGTTTATTTTATGCACCAGTTAAAGACAATAGGTAATTACAAATTCAGAACTTATCAGTGTCACTATACAGTCTTCAAATTGAATTCAGAGCAAAATACATTTCGACTTATTTATACACGGTGGGCCCTGTAACAAAAGCAAAAAAAATAACCGTCAGTAGTACTGCCCAAACCTACTAGTTTGTATGAAAAAGTGAAAACCTACAGATTTCATAGTTTTTAAAAGTGGCCGAACAAAAGGTGTTAGGTTTGATGAGTACTACTGACGGTTATTTTTTTTGCTTTTGTTACAGGCTGTAAGAGCTACATGTCATGGTTCATTATTTTATTTATACACGGTGGAATTTAATCGGTGAACAGGAACCCATTTTTCTAATTCAGTAATCGATGGCGGCCACGTTTATGTAGTACTTAAGTGGAATAAAGTTTTTTTTTTTGCATAAATTTTTTTTATGTTGAAATTAAAATTTATTGTCACCCTACTAATGGTTTATTCTGAAAAGTTTAATATCTCTTTTCAAACTATCAGCCATAGAAACTTAAAACATAAATGAGCAATAACCACTCACATGGTTTAATTTTTGCGATAGACTCTATTCCTATGTAAAATAAGAGCGATGCATGGCTGATAATTTGAAAAGAGGTATTAAACTTTTCAGACTAAACCATTAGTAGGGTGACAATAAATTTTAATTAAAGTTTAATTTCAACATAAAAATTTGTTATGCTAAAAAAAAACTTGGTTCCACTTAAGTACTACATAAAGGTGACCGCCATCGATTACTGAATTAGAAAAATGGGTTCCTGTTCACCGATTAAATTCCACCGTGTATACCCACATATCATTAGCACTCTATAATGCTTCAAAAACCGGATATTAGGACCCCCATTATGATAAACTTTTTGTTACAACTTATTTCTTATCTGTGAAAGTATATTATGACGATGTAATATTATCGAAATCGATAATATAATAGCGATCAAATTTCGAACACTTCTGAAATACAAGGGAATTTGATTTGACGTCTGCCAAGTCTGATTTAGGCGAATGTGATTTAGGCGAATTAGACGTTTCGTGTGCTATTTTATTTGTCTTTTTGCTTGTTTTTTGTGTGGTTGCTGTGAAAACAACTTCGTACCTTATACACATATACCTAAGTACATACCAAATGCCATAGATGAAATTTCTTGCTCAGTATCTTTTTACATTTCAGAAACATAGACTAAATTTTACACATCTAAGTTTAAAACGTCAACTATATACGGTGGTACTGTATCATACGCCGTATGGATTTGATACACTTTTTTTTGAATAATTATGTGAAGATGCTCAGACACTGGGGGATACTTGGCGTGAAAGACGTGGTATATCTTAACCAATAAGTCGAACGCCTTTGCAGCTGAATGCATGTGGTATTTGATATCATCAATTACGATGTAAATCTGGGCGAAGTTTTGTAGCGGTCCTTGTATGAGCATGAAGGGTTGCACGGTATCCTTCCGCGCTGCCGCCTTGGCTTTCTGTGTTGCGATCACGCTGTCGATATCTCCGGCGTCCTGGATTAAAAACATAATTTAAAAGTAATGCCATAGTTTCCAGGAATATCCCACTGCTCAGCAGAGGCCCTACTACAAAAATAGAAGTTCTTTCTTTATAGTCCGTAGCCAAAATGGCAAAACAGGTCCCTTATAGTTTTGGTGTGCGACTGTTATTTCACAGCCACTTTACTCAGTAACCATGAAGCGTACGTAGACGAAATTAGTAATAAAAGTGTGTTTTGTTTGCCGCTACCTAGTTCTGGACGTAAATTGTTAAAAAAAATTGTGGGAGAGGAGGCCAACATAAACGAGTGATCCACGAACATTAATCAGGGGAACCGCCATCGCCTCATCTTTCCTAACAAAACAGTCTGCTAAAATTTGAGAGGGATGAGGTAACACCATTAAGTACCAAACCAGTAAAGAGTAGAAACAGGCAATTGTTTATATGCAAAAAAAGTCTGCAGAGTTTTGCGGATAGCGGGGTACGTAAATGTATGTCTTGGGGAGGGGAAGGGTACACCAGTTCGTACAATGAGTATGACACATTTGGCAGAGGGGTAGACCTGTCCATTGCTACACATAAAATCTGTGCACACAAATGCTATATAAATTCCCTCTCATTCGTAAACACCTACACTGAATCAAAACAACAACACTAAAGCAAAGGATTTACATAAAACGTATGCGCATACACGAATTCGTACAATGAGTGTCGTCGTAATTGAATAGAAGTAATAGAGCCGGGTATGCTGCTAATAGAGAATATCGATATAGACTAGAGTTGCAAAGTGACCGTCATTTATTATAAATGACTGGTCATCAATGACATCCAAGGTGTACGGCCTGACTTAAAGCAATAAAAAAATCTGAATATTCAGACGGTATATTAACGTCAATATAAGTTAAAATTGGTTATACAAAAAATTATTGCTGCTGTACCTACTGCCCATTTTTTAGCTCTTTATTAACGGAAACCATACACAATGCATGTCAATTATTGAAAATGACGGTCACTTTGCAACTCTAATTATTGACGTTAATTTCCCGTCTCAATATTCAGATTATTTTGTTGCTCTAAGTCAAGCCGTACGCCTTGGATGTCATTAGATAATGACCGGTCATGAAAGATAAATGTCGATCAGTTATTGGAAATGACGGTCACTTTGCAACTCTAATATAGACATTAAATTATTTATACGAGACGTAACAATGAAGTCATGTAATTTCATACTTTCCAATATTACTTTTTACATTTTTTTTAAACTGCACCATACAGCTTCCCATACACGTTCGGGCATATCCCGCATATCCGCCAGATCTGCCAATCAATGTATGACAAATTTATACATAGAGTATGCCCACTATGCCCAGCGGTTTCTCACGACATGAGCTATCAGAATATACATGTATGTTAGCCGATTTTTTGTAGTTTTCGAGTTATGAATTTTTAAAAAAATTGTTTTGAGAAATTCTGGAATGAAGAAATTTATTAATAAAAAATCACCCGCTATGGAGATCTGACAATTTTATTGTTCGGACGTGTATGGGTTATAAGGGACTTATAAGGGATTTGAAGTGTCACTAACCAGTTGACTGGACTTGAAGATTGATGATGGGCAGCAGCATCATCATAGTGGACAAACTACTGCGAATGCCAACGCGCTTGCCCACAACATGGCGATTATGGGCATTTAAATTTTACATTCAGAGAACAGCTGATGATGATAAACAAGGGTCGTCACAGGTGAGTAATTAAATATTTGAGTATGAAAATAGCTCACTTTTGCTGAACATTGATAAGTTTGAGGAAGGAAGACAAGTGAGTAATTGGAGTAAGTTGGATTTCCATGACTACAATTCAAAGAGTTACACAACTTTTAACAGATAATATAATGTTTTTATTGGGTCTCTATTGGTTCCCATAAAGTTTGAAGTTCGATTTTTGAAGCGAATAACGTTGTAGGTCCGATTTTTTTTTAGTCATATTATCATAAGTCATAAAAATTAATATTATAAATCGGTGGTCAGTTTTGTGTAGGTCATAATTATTGTTAGTCATAAAAGTCGATGCCCATAATTTTTAAAATTCATACGGCATCATTTCCAAAATGTTAAAAGCAATAACCTTCCTTATTATAACTGTTACAACGTCTATATTCGCAAGTTGTAATTATGTGTTGTCGCGTGATTATGTCAATGCCAATGTAATGATGGTCAATGTAACCACCTAATAAATTTAGTAAGTAAACTTGGTAATAAGCTTAGTAAGTAAATAGTAAGAGTATTATTTTAAAAGTCGGTCCTGGCGCTTCGCCGGCCGCTGCCGCGGCACGCTCGCTTCGCTCGCTCGGCTCGCGCGCTGTAAGGTCACAGTTCAACCTAACACTCCTCCTCGCTTCGCTCGTCGTCGTACCTACACTGACCTGCCTTAGAGTCGAGTAGGTAAGGAAGTTTCCTAAGTTGCATCATAGTCCATAAATTTCTTAATTTAAATTAAATATTAAATTTTTTGTATGAAATTCGGTTAGTTATTAAAACAATAATATGAGTAAGAACCATTAGTAGGTTCAAATGTATGACTTAAAATATTTCTAAAAAATGATAGATAGACCTTTGAATGTTATAGTCAGCAATTTTATACCTTTTGTAATTAGAGTATGTAATGTTATAGGTTAGTAATGTTAGATCTATTAATCGTTATACTTAACAAAAATTATGACCATTGATGCTTATATCAGTAAATTATATGGATATCAATTTCTGACTAACGAAATTCGGATTAACAAATATATGGGAAAGAAAGGGATCCCGTTTTTATTAGTACAGATTGTGCCTTTTTTAGGTTCTAGTGCGAGAAGTGTGTCATTTTACGTCAGGTCCAAAACTTCGGAGGGCCATGTGTCCTAAAAAACGTCGTACGAGACACGTGCAAAAACGAAATTCGTAACTCGTGTCGATTTAAAACATCGCCATTCGTTTCGAATTTCATGTTTTTCGCACTTGTGTCGTAATGTACTATTCATTGACTGTTAGTTTGTATCACCAAGTTCGTAAATTTCGAGGATTCATCTCTGTCACTCCAGCAACGGCCTCATTACAGTGATAAAGACAAATCTTCGTTTGCGGTAGGGCCGCAGTGTGCCCTACAAATTCTCTCTAAACCGTCTACTGGACTTTCATCGCCCTTGTGGTCGTTAGTTAGCTTCGCCACTAGCTTCCTGACAATCTAGTTTAAGTGCATGTAACTGGGGGTCATTGACGTCTTGTAGCTTTCCCTTAAGGTGCGTTTAAAACAAAAGAGCATTCGCTGTTCTAGCGCCCATTCTACGAAATCAACCAATCACGTTTTGTGTACCGATCGAATTTCGTAAAGTGGGAGGTTAGAACAGCGAATGCTCTTTTAGTTTGAACGCACCTTAAGTACACGGCATTTTCCATTTTATCCGGACACCATTGGTAGGTTGTATAATCGGAAGATACCTACTTGCATGACACGGGAACTAATTTGTAATTATCTAAAGATTTAACTGACAGACAAGTGGATAGATAGGTACTTAGATATTTATTATGCAGTACAAACGGTGTCCTTTTTACGCATTAGTGCAAGAAGTGGCCCATTTCTTGTTAGGTCGAAACTCCGGAGGGCCATTTGTATTGAAAAACGTCGTACGTTTAGTTCTTAATTTTTTTCGCACTTGTATCGTAATGTAGGTACTAGGTACTGAGTAGGTATTTACTATAAAATTTCATCACATTTGCTATATAAGTGTGCCATTGCTTGCATGAGTTGCATTGCATGCCTGGTGGGAGTCATAGAAAAGTGAAATCTCCTAAGGAGTGATATAAATGTTAGCACGTTAAAATCTATATTATTTTACTGGCAATTGTGATGAAAAACATTGCATGCATCCCGGTCGGTAAGCGGATTACAAACTCCTGTCATCAAAACCCCTCCGTCTACGGCATTGGACCTCTACCAGACCCTCGTTAGTAATGCAGTACTTACCTCCCTAGACACACAATGTACTATAGCATAGCAATACAAAATAGTCCGACAGTTGAAAAGTGAAGCAGGATTTTAGTATGAGGATGTAAGTATGAGGTTAGGTGTGGTGTGTGGTTGATTCTCTTATAATCAGGAAATTTTATCTAGTTAAGAGAGATAAAAAAATATAATGAATCCAAAATATTAAATCTAGAATAGGCCCCTGGTTTGCCCGAACTACAATAATATTGAATTTTACTTTTTTTACGATTGCCAGAATAATTATAGATTAGACCTTATTACCGCAGCTGGGTATTTCTCAGAGCGTAAACGGACATCTCATTCATCTGGTCACGTTTTTTTAAAAGTGGCTGCATTATTTGGTACCATTTTCGGTCGTCAGATACAGCACCCGTTTCTCTATAAGACAACCAAAACCAACCTCAAATCATTTAGCCACTTCAAAAAAAACGTGACCAGATGAATGAGATGTCCGTTTACGCTCTGAGAAATGCCCAGCTAGACTTATAATAATATGTTATATACAGTAATATCCACTTAAACAGGTCACTACAACCGCGATTTTCGAAATCTGCAAATTTCGAGGATTTGTCTCATTCACTCTAACAAAGGTATCATTAGAATGACAGAAAAAAAATCCATTTTGAAGTTAGCGGTAGGGCCGCTGGGCAGTCAGTGAGAAATGAGAATCCCTCCTTAGAAACTGCTATCTTATCTGTGGGCCGCTGCGTTCCGTGTTCCGTTCATAAAGGGACTCCTTTTTTATAATCTAATGGCGCCACCGTACGAAGGAACGCAATCCAATAGGGCGGGGAAAAGCCCTTTCGCTACCTGTGTACCCTTATAATCGAGTACAATGGAATATGCAAATTGCGATGTGACTTATAGAGCATCTTTATTTTGATGTCAGTACAGCACAGGTCCTTATACTGTGATGTGACATACATTTATAAAAATTAGGCAGACAAACAAAGTTGCAAGTGAAATACAGTTTCTTTCTGGTGACGTTTATTTTTAAATAAAATCAAGGACTTTCATATAAGGAGAGGTAAGTGATTACAATTTCATCACAAAATGTTATAAGGCAAATAAATACTGTCCCTAAGTGACATTAATTTTTTTTTCTCTAATTCGTGTAGTTAAAGATTATGTAATAGTTTGCTTAAATATTATCTCAAAATGTGGTTACATTAACATTGAGATGATAACCTAGCATATTAAAATTTAGACACAATAGTTATAGTATTCAATAAATTTGTTAAAAATAATAAATAAGTAAAGGTACACATGAGGGTAGTTTCATGGTCGACACTTGCTTAGTTACGATATTTTTGTGTTTTTAATATTTTTTCTCTTTTTTTTGTAATTTTTATACGTATGTTTATTCTGGCTCGTTCATTCGAAGGCGAGCGAAGTCTTCGAAGACTATGTTATCCTCTTCCTCGTTGGTATAGAGAGAGTTCTCGTAGCGGTGTCTCTCGATGCTCTGCATTTTCTTCATTGCGTTGAAACGCTGGCGTTCAACAGTGCCTGGATATTTTGAAAGAGTAAATAATTATACCTAAATTATTTTCGTACCTGAGGCCCTACCGCGAACCACGAACGAAGTGTTGCATTTTTCTCGCACTTGTGACTTCGTACGTAAGTGTGATAGGGAGACAACACTTCGTTCCGCCTGTATCTTTAATTTGTTACGAATACGAAAGTACCATTCACAAATAATTCATTATTATTATATAAGTATCAAGTTAACGAAGTTAAGATCGATTCGGATACAAAAACGTATATCTTACTTTTTGTCTTATGGCCATTGCTGTCTATTGAATTAAGTAGGTACAAACTGTTGGCATAAAATGTTTGTATATGGGGATCAGGTAACTCGGTCAAAATTTTACAAAGACTCTTTTATTACGCGCTGCATATATGTATTATTATGCGAAGCTTAGTTAATAAAGTGTGACTGATTGTACGTACCTTCAGCTGGATGCAATAGTTTGAAAGGCACATCAGTGACCAGCTCGCCTCCAAGTGTTCCACAGTTCAACTTGACACGGACAGAGTAAGAAACCACGATACCGATGGCTTCTGTTGGGCACTTGCCCTCAGCTACCAGAGTTGAGCTCGCTAGATTGACGTCGTCTTCCTTCAGGTGCCCGTCCAAAGCGACACCTATGAAATAATTCAAACTTTTTAGTAAACTTCTTAGTTCGTTTAGTTTATTTTTGTATTTGCTGAAACAAGGTGGATTTAATAATATTTTTCTTTTATAAAACAATTCCATTAGCTAGAATGTTTTCTTACCACGAATGTCCTTGTTAGTACGTGCTAGGGGTACAAGATAGAACGTCTTTGACAGACTAGCTCCAGGGGTTATAGGACACCCTTCACGGCTCTCCAGCGAAGCAACATGACGGCTGAATTGAGAGTTGATCATCGTAATTTCAACATGCTGAACTACCATGCAGCGAATGTTGCGGACGGATTTCCGAGAGTTGTTCGATATAATGACATTAGCCGCAAGCTTTTCGCCATGATAATAAATCTCCTTATCTAAGGTCACTTCAAGATTGATCTTTCCATTGCTGAAAGTGAAGCCTTTGCTCACAAGAGAGCTTGGAAGACGGCGGCCACGGTTAGCAGGGGCGTGTTGTAGCTGTACAAAGAAAAACATTTGTAATCGAAATCGCATTTTGCATAATTATTGGCTGGCCAATTACATTCACCTAGAGCAACAGTAAAAAAGTTAAATAGTAAAATGGGGTAGGCAGGACATTTAGGTCGTGTTGTTCAGTTCATAGCCGTAATTGAATGACGATGCACCCATGAAAAATAAACTGCGACTATCTTTATCTTACCTTCTTAATAGCAAGAGTCACTGAGCTCCTCTTATGGCTCTTCTGATCTTCGGTCTCAGCTACGTAGGTTCTAACGCAGTAATCCACTCCCATCGGCTTGCCCTGGTCTTCCTCAGCTGGTTGCAGAGTGATCTAAATTATTTATAATCACTGTTAAAACTGTCGAAAATTTGTACATACATAATAGTTTCACATATTCTGTCAATTATTTAGGTTTACCGAGCTAGGAGCCATCTCAGGGAAGTTGAAGGTGAATGGATAGGCGTTAGGGCCCAACTTCTTAATTAGCTTTTCCTGGACTGAAGTGAGCTCCATTTTAGAGTTGATCATGGGGACAACTTGCTCTTGTCCAATTATCATTTCCTTAGAAAACTTCACTCCCATCACTTCATCTTCTTCTCTACCATATCGGTAGGTGGTCACAAGCTGAAGAGGAAATGTAATTTAAGAACCCAGACCAAAAAATAACGAGTAAAAAAAAGAAATGTCTGACTATCTGGAACTATCCAACAATATTCACAATCTCTTCAGAAACCGAACGTATTTTTATATTTATGATTCGGTCATTTTGGTGTTCAATACACCACTAATATTTTTTATCAAATACACTGCACAACACTGGATTCACTATAACACTTCACTGATGTACCTGACAGTAGACCTTCCTTCCTTTCAGGTAATCGTTGTCAACAACCACCACTCCATCTACGGGATCGCAGTAATCCATATGATCAATGAAGTCCCGCTTGCCAAGGTAAACCGTGACTTTGCCATTTGGTGTAGTTTTCTTAAATACTTTAACAGCGACGACCATTCTTGATAGGATTTCGGATGTAACGGACTAGGGTAAATATGAGAATCTGTCTCCGTATGGAGTTGCGATGACTCTGGAGGAGCTCACCAGAAACGATTAGTAGCTGGGATATTTGCTTTTATATAGGAATATGTGAGGCTTCATGCGGAACGTATTCTAATAAGATTATGTATGTAGGCGTCTAAATTGGATTAAAATAATGTGACGCATCGTATAGATATCGATTTTGATGTCACACCACTATTTGAAAATGTCGTGGGGTCGCGGCGTTAAACGAAACGTCACGCTGACGTTTGTTTTGACAGAAAAACTAGGTTAGGCTTCGACTTTATCGGATTCTTATTGCTGCAGTTCTAGACTTTGTTTTTTCTGATAAACAATGAAATTAGCTTATAAGTATCTTATTAAATTATACACTGTTAAGTTATGTAGGTGTAATATGCAATAACGTGAGTTTATACTTTGATTTTAGCTCTTTGTTTCATTATTAGATGTTGTAGCTTTATTGAAATGTTTGGTTTTAGCTATACGATCAGTATGCCGACGTTTTTGACGCCGGGTCGGCATGGGTACGCTGTCCGGTTCTCCCGGACGCAGCCGGACGCTTTAGCGGTTGCTACTAGTCAGTATTATGGCTTAGCTGGAGGAGGAACTCTTTTCTTCTTGGAGCTCTCCCCTGATGGTGCCACCATAGTAGAACTACAGAAGTTGGAGTGGAGCGATGGCCTGTTTGATGTTGTAAGTGGCATTATTTATTTACACAAGCATGAGATAATTTCTAAATGGATTGTTATAAGTTTAACAACCAAAATATTTTATGAAGTTCCTATTTTAAATAAATTTGAGAAATCATTTGATTACCACTCAATATTCTCTGTATTAAGACTATTAAGTCAACGGCATTGTACCAGGTACTCAGTTCTGATTAAACCTTCAGCACTTTGCAACTTATACATTATTGTGATTGAAGTGTTATCAACAACAGAAAATCAAGGAAGTCAACAGAATGTAGTATACATTGTTCAATTCTGATTGGGTTCTTATATTAGAGCATCATATTGGAACTGAAATCCAATTAGATTTCTTAAAGCAGATACATGTAGGTACACCTTGCTATATATTTTGTGCACTAGTGATTAGTGGAAAGAGGTTTGTTTTCTTAAAAGGGTTGATCCTTAAAGTCTTGCGCCAATGTCATGTGCAACAAGTGCTTGTTACACACTAAATAATTAAATGTCATTGAAAAATCTTACACAGAACTATCTAGTCCCAAAGTAAGCTCAGGTTTGTACTGTGGGTACTAAGTGACAATGCATATATTAGATTCATTCATAATTACCTTAATACATAGAAAACAAGCATGACCAAGAAACAAATTGTCGGTTGACAAGCAAAACTCACTTAGTAACAAATACCTACTTGAAATAAAGCTTGTATCTCAATTCTTTTTTAATACCGACATATGAGGTTGCTAAGAGTAGTGACAAATTTTCTAGTGAGTTTTGCTTGTCAGCTGACAAAATATTTGTGCAAAACAAACAGATAAATGCCCTTGCCATGATTCAAACCTGACATCCAGCTTTGTTGCCATGGTACTGGATACACTACCAACTAAGGTAATGGAGGCTAACAAAAAAATCTTGCTCATAAACATGCATCATTGTCATTTTAGTTGAAATGTTGTCTCTTATCAAACTTCAGTGACAGATTAGGACAATATCCTTTTTTTAACTAGTATACAGGGCATCCCAAAGTTATGGGACATGAAGGGGAAGTACCTTAAATATCGTAGATAGGATATTTTGCTGAAAGAAGACTTTATTTTATTTTGAAAATTAAATAATACTGCATTTAAAAACTACAAAAAAAAACCTCATCAACCAGGCATTGAACCTACTTTAATACGAAAAAATTTTATTTTACTAATTTTATGATGTTATTCGAAAGAATGGACAAAAACTAACAATTTTTATTAAGAAACATAGTATCTAAAAGTAAAAGAATAAACAAACAAGTTTGGTTCAAAATTTGAAAAAAATTGTAGTTGGTTTGATTTCCGGGCGAAGCAAGTATTTTTTTTAAAAACTTTGAATGCACTATCACTAAATTTTAAAAATAACATTAAGTCTTCTTTCAGCAAAATACACTATCTACGATATTTAAGGTACTTCCCCTTCATGTCCCATAACTTTGGGACACCCTGTATTCTTGTCTGAGCCATTTAAATTATAATGGTCTCATTATAATTTATTTATTTTAATTACACAAGTTTATAATTTTTGAAGACCACTGATGAAGGGATATTTATCAATAAGGAGGTATAGACCATTTCAAATACAATGACCCGATGCCACTCGAAACATTTGTCATTTAATTAGTCCACTACTACACCGATGTATGCAAAAAAATATCATGCCACAAAAGGGTTTGGCCAGGTATCTTTTGTTATCACCGATCCTATTGTTGACACCTAATGATTATGTCAAGTGAAATGGGGTATTTGAAATGGACTTTACCTAAATCTGCAGCTGAGAATGAATCTAGTTGTGACTGTTTATCACACCAGTTTTTGTGTCCCTGCATTAATATTAATTGCCAGTACAACATACATTTTTGGCTAATTGGATTTCACATGATTAAGCTTATAGACAGCGGTTTAGTCTTTTCCATGAGCTTGGTGTTTAATCAGTTTAATGTTAAGCTTGTTGTGAACCTACTTTATACTAGATGTTTGTATACATATGTGTAGATATTACATATATATAATATCTTTTTGTGAGCCATTGACATGAAAATTGTCAGATTTGGACCAAATAAAAATGGTAGCAATCGTCAGTTAGCATAAAAAAAGAATCATTGAAATAGGTTCGCCCATTATTAGGATTGGATTCCTTTCCAATTGATTCCTTTTTTTGAAGCCGGTTGATTATTTAATTATTGGACAGATAAATTACATTTTTACACTTTTCTCTACTAAAGCAATAAAGAGCCAAGTATAAAGTTAGATGGGATTCAAATTGCATAGTAATAAAGCTATTTTGTTCAGTAGTCTTTCTTTTGTCCGCCTCTGTATCTGTAGCCTATTTTTGTCATTTCTGAGCTTATCATTGGACAAGGTTGGTTTGTGCAAGTAAATAAATCCTTTGATATTTATTTATTTATATTGCATATTGACCAGTTTCCTAAAACATATATTTACTATTCAGACACACCTTCGCCCTTGAACTATGAAGGCTTGGCTAACTTGGCTTACATATTCAAATGTGAAGCCAACTAACTTCT
>JALPQI010002973.1:0-97431 GCA_025490895.1 Thaumatotibia leucotreta
CCCCAATGGTTTTTTTTACAATTTAGTATCATAATCCTGTAGCGGTTCATACAACACATACCCTTACCAAATTTCGTTACTGTAGCATTTATAGTTTTCGAGTAAATTGGCTGTGACAGACGGACAGACGGACAGACGGACATGACGAATCTATAAGGGTTACGTTTTTGCCATTTTGGCTACGGAACCCTAAAAATGAAAGCTCCTCTATAGTTTACTGTTCATCAGAAATGATATTTAAAATTAGATTGGCAGCCATGTATTTCATTAAGTCTTGTATACACGAGGTGTCTTAAAGGAGGCTTAAAGGTGTGTTCTCGACCATGTAAATGACAAATAAAAGTACGGGAGTAGAAATAGTTATTTGTTTTACTAGCATCGCTCAAGATTCCAAATTCTGGAATCTTTCGCTTGCTCGGATTTCAATATTTGCACGAGAGTTAAGCAATAACTTTGCTCCCGAGTGAAACACAACATTTTTCCCCACACTAAAGCGAGGAAACATGCGAAATAAAACTCAAACATAACAAATTAGAAGGTATTTATTTGCAAGTCCTCAACTTCCAAAAAATAAACAAATCAAAAAAATATTTAAGTAATAAAACAATAATCTCAAATATTTATGTTGGCGTGGCAATGCTTAAAAATTCAGGATGATTCCAAAATGAGACTCATGTAGTTATTGGCGATTTTTCTGTGATTTTCGGCATTATCCCACTTTCGCATCTCGCAATTACCCAAAAGCCACTTAAGTATGTTAAACTAAGATATCACCAATGAAAGAAAACAAACATGACCGAACTCGTTTAAATTTTAAAAGAAAAAATATTCGGATGCGTTCTGAAATTTGCATAGTGTCAACTGTCAACACATTTATTTTCCTATTGTTTTTATTTGTCGTATTTTTAGAACTTTTAATTAAAAGCCTTTTACAACAAAATGTGGTATTTAATTTGGATTTTAGCACGTTATTAATAAACATCGAGTAGCCTTGGCGTAGCAATACGTTCCTTACACCAGGATTAACACGAATGTTATGGCAACCCCACATAATTAAAAAGCAAAAAGAGTGAACTACGGAATGAAATGAACGACAGCGGCCCTACTGCGAAAAACGATATTCGTCAATTTCGAGGATTTATCTCTCTCACTCTAATGACGTCTTCATAGACTTATTAATTTAATAGACCGAGTCTATTATATCTGTGGGTGACGCCAGCAATGCCTGTCAACGATCTTTGTTTGGCTATACTAGTGCACCTAAACCGCAAATAGTAAAAGTGATTAAAATAAAGCTTTTCATGTATATTTCTGTTCGATAAGTGCACGGAATGTGATAAAAGTGATGACTTGTGTGGTTCCATGGAGTAAAAACCGCCAGGGTTACCTGAATGAACAAAATAAAGACATTACGTTTCACCGGTAATTTAGTTTTGACTTGAATTTTAAAATTTCGAACCTTATTAAGGTAAAAGTAACTGAAAATCTTATTCAATATTTGTTGCCGGATACATGTGTGTAGCTTTGTGAATTAACCATTCGTATTTGCATTCGTAATGTAATTATAAATAGTGGGATTCAAATATTTGTATTGCATAGTGTTGTACTTAAGCGATCGATCGTGATATCGATAAATCTATTGATAGCCAACTCAGAAAATGAATCGATGTTTTTAATTTCCAACAGGTTTCCACAGGACACTGAACAAAGGCTAATATGGGTCAAAAATATCAAAAAGGCAGACGACTGGTGCCCTAAAAAGTATTCAAAAATATGCTCCGCACATTTTTAAGCTGTTGTTTCAGGCAAGGGCGTACCCATAAGTGATTACATTCTGACGTAGTAGCCACCATATTTGGTAATCATCCAATGTCATGTCAACCAGAAAGTAAAGTAAGTTTAGTTTAATAATGACACTCATGTGATACTTGTGTAGACTGATTAATTATAAAGAAGCCATCATACGAAAATTGTTAGGTATGCTTTAAGGGATGATAAGTTCCGTAAAACATGTTATAATGAGGGTTTTCTGAAATGCCGTTCATCAGGGCGGCAGCACTGAGGCGTCAGGTCCAGAAACTTGTCTAAATTCTCAGAGCGCCTATAGTTTCGTGTTTAAATGATTTGTACAAGTTAATAAAATTATGTAAAAAAATAAAATGACCTTCTTCTAGTTAGTGGTTCTTTGAGGCTAGGTAATTGTGTTTCTTAGCGGGACCTTACCGCTAAGTGGCGCCAACTAGTGGCATACGTTTTAGACAGAACACTTCTTATGACATTTGACATTTTAATTTTTTTTTTTTTTTTTTGACAGTACAAAAATTCATTTTATTACATATAACTTAAACATTTTAATTAAAGAAAATATTTCATTAATTTTGTGATTTTATTTTTATCCTAAAGTGTAGATTTAGAAATCATGACATATTAAGGATCGCAGAAGATCGTGATTCTGGGTAGGAAATAAGGTTTATTCGCACTGTTCATCGCTACCTAATTTGGTAAAAATATTATTATTGCCGATAAAAGCATACGATGAAGACTGGACAACACTAATAGTAATGACATTTTATCTAGTCAGGTTGGTAGCATTGTTCAAGAAAAATTAAGAAAATGGAGTCGGTGATATAATTCACGACCGAGTAGAACTACCTTGTTTGTCTCTTTTTCCTTATGGAATACATACTGAGATGGTTGGTAAAGGATGACAATAGTTTGTTCAGGTATGTCTTAATACACGGAATCTTCCCTATATTTTATCTGTGGACGTCTTCGATTGAGTGACAGAGAAAAATCCTCGAAATTTTCGAATTTCGATTTTCGCGGTTGTAGGCGTGATGACATTTTTATATTGACATTACAAACTTCACCGGCAATTTTGATTATTGGTGTTGGATATTTGGTGGAAAATTTTAATTATTATATTAACAATGAGCCAGAAACGCATTAGGTCATTCAACTGGGATGAAGAAGAAAGGGTAAATTACTTACGTTGATGGTTACTGTATGATTTTTTCCCGTGGCTGTTTTTTACTTGTGTCTTTTATAATTTCAGCAATTATTTCGCTCCGTTCTCAAAGATTACGCACATATTATTGAAAATAAAAGCGTGGACACAAACACGAATAAACTAAAAACGAACGCATGGGAGCAAGTCCATATTAAGTAAGTCAAGTAATTTTGATTTGTCTGCTGTTTCGTTCTCGGATGCAGTAGCCGGAGAACCATGCCCCATTTGATTGTTATAGAAACATTAATAAGAACACCCTCACATAGTATTTATTCGTGTCTACTTTTACTACTGTGTAAAGCCATGTCCGGTGTTAATATTGTGTACAATACATTCATATACAATGTAATAAGAACAATTTAAAATTTCAGTTCACACTATTGTCACTGCGACAAGTTAAACCTGGCCTAGAATTTAAGAATGTCAGGAGAATGGAATTGGCTGATGAAGAGCATAAAATTAAAATGGAAATGGCTGTTGAAGAGCACAACATTAAAATGGAAAATCACAGGGAGAAGTTACGATGTGCCATATTGCAGAGGGAACTTTTGGAAATGAAAAAGGCCCGTGAATTTCTCAATCCTTAGTTGAGTAGGTATAAATAACATACTATGATGTTATATAGATTAATTTGCGTATTAATTTATGTTAAAATTATATGACGCTAAGCAGAGAGTACCATTTTGTTCCATTCAAGGGCCTATAAGTATTAGATTTAAGTTAACCTTTTATAATTGTTTATACCTATTATAATATATATTATTAATTATAAATAAATCATATGTTGAAAATAAAAAAATACTTTTATTTACAAAATAGGGCAATAAGTATATTAATAATGTAAAGTCAAGGTCACCAATATGTTTTCACCACAAAGTTCCAAGAATATATATATTTACCTATCGACATTATTAGTATTATTACTAAGGCGAAAAGTCCATGTATACATGCTTTTGACACTTTAGACTATTCCATATTTGGCTTTGACTGCACATAACAAATTAAATACTACACTTCCTTAAAATTGATTGTTGTTGTTGATGATTGCTGGTGTTACTGGGACGGTGGTGTCATCATTCGCTTCATCTAGGTACTGCCAATGCAACAATATATAATTTTGTATTTTCCAATTTTGTGGTAAATCCTCTCAGCAAACACTGAAACCGTTGTTTCCATACTCCAAACTTTCAGATGTGGTGCTATAAAGCCACCTCTTGAATCATCAGCTAGGTCATTTTTTACCATGTCGATGATAAAAGATGCGGTAGATCGAAAAAAATCTGTATTTTGATTTAAACTCATTTTCACGTAGTTCTTCTAGCGGAGTTTTTCATATTTTATAAAATTTTACATGCCTCAATAATGTCATTACGTCCCCCGCCTCATTTAACTCATCTAAGTCCCTTAAATCGTCAATAAAATAATCGCGGTCCATTTTCTTTGCACAACGAATAAGTCATATGCGATGGCCGAAAAAAAACAGATATCGAAAAGTAAATGTTTAAATACGACAGCTTCTCTATGCTTACTCCGTCGTTAAACTAGGTGGTACCTAGGTTTAACTTTTACTACGAGTGTAAAGCCAGATTAGTATACTCCTTGCTTACTCTGCATTTATTAATATTGAAATTCACTAATCTTCAGTTACACCTCGGATTAAAGTTATGCCTACTTTATTCCATGTTTATTAATAAGACTGCTATAGAGATTAAAACACAGTTTTGCGCTCTGAAATTGAAGGACAAACAGCGTGTTTACGAGCAGTGTGGTGAAAAAATATTTAAATATATACTGTATCCTAACGTAACCGATACTGGCCAACTCATAGTACGGCTACAGATTATTTTCTTAAGTTTTTATGTTTAGGTTTGTCAATTCAAATTATCCAAACAAAGAACTCCAGCTGAAAAAGCCATTTTAATCAACGAAACAGAAACAGAGCAGCGTAGTGCAAATACGAACTGGAAGTGTTCATGCAAATATGTAAGCAACACAACGCAAACAAGGACCTGCAAGCTGCGTTCGTTCGGCTGCAGATTCGATAATATTAAACAGATATACAACTACCCCATGCCCATGACGTATGGTGACGGCAACAAGAATACATTTGTCACATCCCAAACTCTTCCCGCGGGTGCCGTAAGAGTCGACTAAGGGATTGAAGTGTCACTGACCATTCTTTGATTTGATTGTTGATGGGTAGCAGCGTCATTATAGTGGACACATTACTGCGACCGCCAATCCGCATGCCCTCCGTGGCGATTTTGGACATTTACCTCCTAATGCGTCTATACGCATAGTTAATAGGAGAGGTCTATGTCCAGCAGTGGACTGAGATTGGCTGATGATGTGATACAACTACCATTCTTATCATTCGCGAGTAATGGAAAGATGCATGCTTCATATGTTAGCGGCATTGGAACGAGGCTTTACGATGACAGTCTACCTGTCATCTGAGCGAGCGGGCAGAATCGAACTTCCCGCATAATAAATGGCGTCGATGGGAGTTGCTCCCGTGTATTCCATTAGAACTACAGTGTCTCTTGGCATTCATTTTTGGAGTTTCTTTCAATTTTTTCTTTTATTCTATTGATTTTTATTACCTCTTATTAATGTTACATTTTTAATGTTTAATTGTTTTGTATTGTAACTTGATATTCAGTATAAGTTTGCATTAATATACGCTTAAGTATGTATAAATGGAAGACAGCTAGTAGTTATAGCACAGGTTTATACCTATTTTAAGTATCAGCGTAGCGATAAAAATCAGATGATATGATGTATATGAGATGTAAACCTTTTTGTTCTAATAAACTATTTATTATAAAAAAGTGCTTTAACTTTTATACTTAAACACAAAAAAACGACTATGATTAAGGTACTAATATTTTTGTGATAATTAATTAAATACACAACGAGAAACCGTCATCGGAATCTCGAGTTTTCCAGTTCGCAAGTAGAGTTACTATCGAGTCGATAGTAGTAGTAGTAGTAGTAAGCACTTTATTGTACATAAGATAAAATTCGACACAATCATAAAAAAAAAAATATTACAAGGGCGAGCTTATCCCTATAAGGGATCTCTTCCAGCTAACCTTATTATAGTAGCTCTTAGTAGATAGTAACTCTTCCAGTTCGCAAGTAGAGTTACTATCGAGTCGATAGTAACTCTACTTGCGAACTGAAAAACTCGAGATTCCGATGACGGTTTCTCCTTGTGTATTTAATTAATTATCACAAAATTATTAGTACCTCAACACGTTGAATGCGGGAACATAATTTTATAAATTACTTAGTATCGACTCAGCTCTCAGCTACGGAGCTGATACAGTAAGTTTTATTGAGAGTGGCATCTCTCTCTTGATAAAATTAATCTTTCTCTTTCATCCATTGCTCGTATAAGGAAGAAAATCGTATGTCACTTGAGATATAATACTTTAACTTTATGTATCTATGAATTTGCTGTATTCTCTTACAGGAAAGACGGTTGTTAGATATTTTGCAAATAAATAGCAGTTCGCAAATACAGTGAAGTTGGGAACGCGATCGGCATTTCCTAATGCAAATAAGGTGTTTGTGGGAAAACATTATTACAGGTACAGTCAAGTCATCTAATAGATATAATCTCCACTGGGTTGTGTAATAATAATAAAATAAAACATAGGCTGAGACTCATACAAACATTTTAAATGGGATATTCTCAAACACATAATACAAATTTACCTAGTCCCACGTAAGGTCAAGCTCTAATTTTTTTGTGATAATTACAAAAAGAGATCTCACCAGTGTTCGAACCTGGGACTTCCAGCTTCGCAAGCAAGCTTAACTGGCAGAGCTATGGAGGCAGTTAAAAAAGTTTGACAGTAGCCTACCCTATTCGTGGGCATTTTCATTTTAAGAGACACCCAAAAAATTTAAATAATGAAATCTTAGTTGCGGTCAGGTTTGTAAAGACAATTATGTAAGTACGATGTCTTTAGTCATTTATATTATAACATATGCGATATTTTTATACTAAAATATCGCTTATAGTTTATAAAATGAACACCAAAACGTTTATAGAAATTTAGTGCATAACTGTCGTCACAAACCTAACTGCAATTAAAGTTTTTTAATCTCTCTCTAATTGAGTAAAAAATAAATATCTCACGCGCGTTGTAGCAAGAAGGACGACTTAAAAGGTGTAGCATACAGCTAGCGGATCGCGCGCATCGGCGTAGACACGCTACGCCGCGCCGTAGGCCCGTAGGCGCAGCTACGAAGCTACAGAATCTACAGATATCAGGGGGATTACCATGACGTACTAATGCGGTTCAGCTTAAGTCGAGAGAAAAGGACAAGGCTATACGAGTCGTATATCTCTGTAACCTCCCTAAAATGGTAACATCCCAGGACATAAATACAAAATGGGAGCTCCCTTTTTCCATACAAACGTATTTCCCCGGCAAAGTGAAAGTCAAACGAATCTTTTCTGCCCTCCGGTCGGCAAACTGCACATTGCCGGCCGCTGCGCTAAACTAAGTTACACTTAAACGGCCTTGGCATGTAATCTACTATTATTCTTGTAGGAATTGCATTGCAACAAACAGATTTTATTTTATTCTGTTGACGACTCAAACGTAGTTCCGTTTCTAACCTTACACCATTGACCAGAGGATAATAAGCATTTTTTTTATATTTGCAATAAAATTCAGGTACTTTGCTACGTCCATGTCGGCTTGCGTTTTTGACAATTGATAGGTATTATTATTGGGTCACTAACGAGGTGAAACGAATAGTTGCATCCCGTCAGTTTATTACTAGTTGTAGGTTGAAGTATAAATAGGAAAGTAAGTATTTCTGTCGAGAAGATACGCAAATATTGCAGTTGTAAGCGTCAGAAGGCCGAAGTATTTTAAACTTGAGGCGACTACGCCTTTTCCTTGTTCTTCTGTTTGTTCAAATAACCAGTTCGTTTAGTTATCTCCGTTTCTTTGAACATTTCTCTCAAAGATGAAAATATTTGTATTTAATGTAAGCACGCGAAAGTAGTATTTCGAGACTTTTTTTTGCAAATGCTACTATTTAAAGTAGCAATGTAAAATTTGTAGAACATTCTCAAATTTGTGGAATTATACTCGGAATTTTCTGAGAATTTTATAAGTTCTCATTGAGAATGTTTCCATGAAACTTATAAAAAAGGGTTATGAAGAATATTGTATTTCACAATTGCGTAAAAAACAACTCGGTATCGGTACATTGCTAGGTATAAGCAACTGACTATGTATCTTATTTTGCTGCGTGGTCATGGTACAGTCAAGTCACACACATCGAAAACACCCACTGGGGTGTCTTTTTGACATGTCGATGACTGAATCGACATGTCAAGAAGACCCATTTTTCGACACCATGCTATCAACTTTATTGCTATCATATTATGATTGCAAATGTCGATTGTTGGGACGGCATTGGAACCTCCACGGTATATCGTAAGAATCCGCTCACAAACAGAATTATATTATTATCTTATTGGGCTATGACGTATTTTGAAGTAACTTTAATTCACACGTATTTTTACAACTATTTAGACGCTTAGCCAAGTTGCCAATCGCTAACGCTTAGTAGCGTATCGTAGTTTTCCCTCTCTGTCACTCTTTCATATTAGTGCAACTAAGACTTAGCTGCCTTTCGTCTGCGATTGACGATTAAGCGCTAGCGATTGGCAACTTGTCTAAGCACCCTGCACAGTCTCTCTCAGATATATCAGAGCGAAATGTATGATCACAAACTTCTGAGCAGGCCTCTATTGTAATGGCGTTAGAGTACACGTGCAGCTACGAACAAATAAAACATTATAAAACGGTCCTAAATTTTAGTTGACAAGTGTCACCCCCTCTTCAATGCATCACGGTAATGAATTTCAATATCAACCTATAAAAAGTTAAACCGCCTTTTCAAAAGAGTTGTGATTGGTCCATCAAAGTTTTGATTGGCTACACTCTATAAACATTTGTCAAAGATGTCGCGCCGTAATATGCGCGGTGTAAAGAAGAGCGCTACGTCCTGCCCATCTTGGTGCAAATGGTTTTGGGTGGGGCATTATTGACCTGGCGTTAGAAGTCCATGTTATATAATAATTATGGTCGCAGACGTTGAGATATTTTTGAGCACCCCACATTCCGATAAATTTGATAGCGACTGCTAACACATATGTGTTACTAACATTTATAAATAAAATGGTAGTTAATGAGATTTCATTACTTACTAACATTACCAGTTAATGTGCTCTTTAACAATAGTAATGTGTATCTACATGTGTATTACTAGTAATGTAAGTACTGGCACTTAATTGTATAATGGAAAAAAATGTTTCAAAGCTACTGTTACGAATATTCTATATTCAATTAAGAAAATATGAAAACCAGGGTTCGGCAAACCAAAAAGCATCCAAATAAATCCCGATTATTATTAAAGTCAGTCTTAAACGCTAGCGACTTGCGATTAAAAATTATTATAGTATCGCCACAAACAGCTGACTTGTGGCAATAATATGTATTATTATTTGATCTGTGGTAGTGTGATGATGATGAGAGAAATGAGATGTCCAGCAGTGGGCTGATATAGGTTGATGATGATGATTGTTGAAAAACAAATTGTTGCATCTTTCGGAATTTGTCAGCATTTTCGTGACGAAATCGTTAGAGTTTGTGCGAAAAAGGAAGGAAACTGGTAATATTGCACGTTCGTATATATACCCATTTCTCACGTGCCTTAAATTACTGAACACATTTAAAAATCTCAAGATAAATTGAAGGGTCCACGCAAAGAACATGTCTAGTCAATTCAAATTACAAAAGGAAAACCCACCTTACTTTTAACAGAATAAGGTGTGAATTTGCCCTGATTTTTTTAAGCACTGGACATGTTTTTTCCGTGGACCCTTCAATTTGTCTACATTGGTGTTATTCGACGACATTCAACGTCTGTTATGAAATTAGTATCACTGAAAATCTGCACCATGGCGAAGCTCCAATAAAAAGTGAGGCCTTAAATTCTAAATATTTCTGTAAGTTAGATGAGCGATGGGTCTAATGAGCCACATGCGGCTCTGAGCCGCGGTTTGCCGACCCCTGACCTGAACCAAAAATAACCTAAAGGTTCAACGTTTGCGGTGGCGAGAAAACTTTCTAGGCCTGCGCGAGCAAGACAGCGCAGCGTGTGCTATTTATATTGTCAGTATTAAATATTAACACATTAACTGCCAGACGAAAAATACTCTAGAAGTTGGCTGCGGTGACGGCAGTAAGAATACACTTGTCACTACCCCAACTCTTCTCGGGTGTCGTAAGAGTCGACTGGGATTGAAGTGTCACTGTTTATTTATGTATATTGAAAATTTATGGGCAGCAGCGTCATCATATTAGGCATACTACTGCGATCGCCAACCGGATTGCTCAGCGTGTCGATAATGTGCATTACATTCAAATGCGTCCATGCGTATTGTAGGAGGTCCAGCAGTGGCCTGAAATAATAGGTTGATGCACATCATCTTTGACTTTGACACAACATGACTTTTGAAGTATGTCACGCTAATTAGGGTACTCAGAATTTACAGGGCATTTGTTTGATTGGTGTTTCATTTCATTAGTGTTTCATTATGTGTTAGTTTTTAGTAAAACGTCCTACTTTGTCGCTTACCATAAAGACGAGATTTCCTTGTATCTTCATATGAATTAACTGACAAAGCGGCTTTATGGCAAACGACAAAGTGGGACGTTTAACTAAACTCACTCACATATAAAGAAGCACCAGCATGTAAGTACCATACAAAGAAGTAAGTAGTATGTATTATATTATGTACCTACTGCGCTCAATACTGACAAATGGGACGGTGATAAGATAATATGCCCTAACTATTTACACTTCAGCTTGCTAATCCGTTGGGATATCGGTGACTTTAGCTCATCTACGGGTCTCTTCATTTCTAATTCAATCCCGTATAGAAACCTCGAACACAGTTCTCCCGTAGCCTACCTAGATTCTTCTTCTTCTTGCGGTGCCATCTCCTACCGGAAGTTAGCGATCATCATAGCAATGCGAACTTTGTCTACGGCCGCTCGAAATAGGGATCGAGTGCTCATACCGAACCACTCCCGCAGGTTTTTGAGCCATGATGTTCTTCGTTTGCCTGGTCGTCGGCGAACCTGTATCTCTCTACCCAGATTAATTGGTTAAATTAGAAATAAATTCACTGCAATTACTTTTCTGGTAAAAAAGCTCAGTGTGTACGGTCTTTAAAGACGTCGTCCGCCGTCGTATTCTTTAATCAGTCATCTTTAACGACCTCTTTCTGCTTCGCCAGTCTGGGTCCCGCTTTAAGGTTTCGTGTTTCATTTCAATTATAAAATATAATTAGAACTAAAACCTATAATTGGTTGTTAGAATTTATGAATGTGTGGTATGTTTTAAGTTGCAGATGAAGTGCACAGTCTTACAATTTTGGATAACCACTTATTTAACGGCCCTAATGCATACCTCCTTGGCCATGTAAAAGTTTTCCGAAGGTATGATTTTTTTCCCTGATAGCCGTCGTCTTAAAATCAAGAAAATGCGGCTCTTTTATTTTGAGGTGGAAATTTCATTGTACTTGTTGCAGACGAAAGCCTTAGGCTCTGTTCATCTATAAAACTGCACAAATGTCACCTCACTCACTTAAAAAAAGATTGTTAACAAATTATAGGAAATAAAAATAAAAGAGCCGCATTTTCTTGAACCTTAAAACGACGGCTATCAAGGAAAAATATAATATTTATACCTTCAGAAAACTTTACATAGCCAATTACCAATGCACTACTGAAAAGTACAACTATGTACTAGAATATTCCCAATTGCAGAAAAAAACTTCTATAAGTTATTCTACTAGGTACTATAAGTTCTTGGTATTGTTCTTCGCACATATTGGTAAGCCTTAGGGTTAAATTCTTTGGCTCTTGAGTTGATAAAGTTACAGTGACCAATGTGGAACTCAAATGGCAAATGTCACGAACGTCTACTGGGGGGTTACTAATACGATTCAGTTTAGGTTCACGGAGAGGGACAGATATATACGACTCGTATAGCCTTGTCCTTTTCTCCCGACCTAAACTGAATTGCATTAGTACGTCATGCTATAGTCCATATCAAATACGAAGGCCCGATACCACTCGAAACTTTTGTCGTTTAATTGGTCCACTACACCACTATCACGCCACAAAAGGGCCTGGTCAGGTATCTTTTGTTATCACTGATCCTATTGTTGACGCCTAATGACTTTGTCAAGTGGAATCGGGCCTTCTTATTTGAAATGGACTTTAACCCCTCCTGTTCACAACATACCGTAATCATCCCTAAACTGAAATAAGTTCTCAGTGGCAATTTGCACGAGAATTATTTCATGAAAATTTTCTGTATTTTCTGGTGATGATAGTATACTATGATGATGCTGCTGCCCAGCATCAATTTCCTATAAAGACACTACTGTGATTACCAACAAATCCATTGGACCATCGTGGCGATGGGCATACGTTCAGCAGTGAACTAATACAGTCTGATGATGTGAAGTGCGTGTGTGTGAGCATATCTCTGATAGAATGGCACCCTTACACAGACATTTACTAGTTAACGACCGAGTCTTATATCAAATAAAGTATCTGTACTACGGAACCGTTAGCATAAAGCACCATCCACACAAACCGCTTAGGTACGTCGGACGTGGGGGCATTAGGGCAAAAAAATAAATGTTTGTACACTCAGCCCCATCCCTAATTACACTGTTCTTTGTGCCTAATGCGACCGCTAATTGCTCCGCTATTTATCAACGCGACTGTACTGACGAGCTTTAAATACAATAAGAGTACATTTTTAGAAGTGCTTTTGATCTTTTTTTATTAAATGGGCTTGGAGGTTTTGAATAGAAGCGAAGAATTAATTTAGCAAAATTGGAGTCATTTTTTATTTTATTCCTACATAAATACAAATGTTATAACTTGATGTAGGATTATTACTTTTTTTGAGGTGAAAATATTATGTTTTGAAAGTGCTTCTAAAAAGCCAATACCTGATTTACCTTTTTAGGGACTGGGAAAAATGCTACTTGTATGTAGTGTACATTAAAGTAGTAATACTAATAATACTACATACTTGAATGACTCGTCCTATATTAGTGCAAATACCAGTTAAGTACACGAATTGTATTATTCTATAATGAATTTTATTATCATGACAAATATATTGATTCAGCCAAAACCAGATTTGTGCAGATAGCTGATATTTGCAGTAATAGGACGCGTGTTACCTTACCATCATGAAGGCTTTAAATTATTCAGAGCAATCAATAAGTTGCACGTGCTTGATGAAAGCGTGATTATCATTTTTGAAACATTAATTTTAAATTATAAATATTGGATGTCATATACCAAAGAAAAAACGACCAAGGTCACCAATGTCCGAGGTGGGGATCGAACCCACGTGCTCAGCTTTCGCAGCTGATGCCTGCACCCCTCAGCCACTCGGTCTGGTGGCACCGGGTTCGATCCCCACCTCGGACGTTGGTGATCTTGGTCGTTTTTTCTTTGGTATATGACATCCAATATTTATAATGTATATAGTATTAAGTAGTGTGACTACTGGGGAAAAAATAAAAAATACAATTCAAAATATTTAGTTAATAAATAATTTGATTTGTGTTTTCACAACACGTTCATTAATTTTAAATTAATTAAATTTCTAAGTTAAGTTGAAGGAGAAGCAATAGACTTCAAAACGAATTGTTAATTCCGTCCTTGACAATGACAGGTCGCGTCGCAGCCACTCACATTTTTTGACAATTAAGTTGGGGGCTACCACGATCTAATAAAAAAAATGAAAATGTTTATTGAGACAAGAGCAAAAATAAAATACATTTTTAAGACTTTATACAACCCAAATTAGGCCGAGCCTGTATCTTGGGAACCAGTGAGAGATAGATAACAAATAGTCTTTTATGTTTAAACATTGTTTTAAGTACAATAAAATGATGTGACCTGTGGTCAATAAAAAATGTAAAAAGCCAAATTAAATAAAGAACAGTAACTAAAATAGTATTCAGAATGCATACAAAATTACAAAAAAAAAAGCTATGCGATTCAGTTTAGTCAGACCAACGGCCCTACAACGAAAAACGAAATTCGGAAATTTCGAGGATTTGTCTCTCTCACTCTAATGACGCCTTCGTTTGAGTGACTGAGAAAAATCCTCGAAATTTAACAATTTCGATTTTAGCGGTAGTAGGCGAGATCTAAATTGCGATGTAATAGTTCCATTGAGTAACTGTCAAAAACTGACAAGCAGAACTTAAACTGAATCGCATTTAAGAGATAATGGTAGCCCTCTTGTACACACGTTACATTGACTGTTAGAAGGAAATAAAATTCATCGTCCAGTTTGAATATTTGGGAACTGTAAATACTTAACTATTGCTACTAATACATACTACAACGCATATTCATAAAAGCCCGGATCACGGTAACATACTGTATAGTATCAAAAAATTATTAATATTTGAATCCCAAAATGTCGTAACAGATGTTCTTACCATAGAAAAATGAAAAGAAAGACTCTGGTTATCACGGGATTCGAACACGCTTCCTCCGGATTGCCGGTCCAACGTGCTTCCAATTACACCAGACGACCTTCCATGAATCACAGTGAATTCAGTCAGTGGTATTGTGAAATTAATCACGAACGACATCTGTACTTAATATTTTAATTCTAATATTGAAACCTAAATTCATTAATGATTGCACCGGAAAACTAAACCCAGAACGACAATATAAAAAAAAGTTTTTCATTCGATTCCATTCCCGCTATTGTAAGTTCGATGTGGCGACTGTTGTTACAACTCGTAACCACAGACAAATAAGCTCATAGACATCGTTTCGTTCTTTCTTTGTCAAGCCACAAAGACCAAAGGAGCGAATCGAGCGCTTAGAGTATATTGATTAGTATTTGAAAATATCTTTAATGTATCTTACTATCTACCAATCAGAGGATTCATAGGCGACGTCCGTTGACCATACAAAATTATACAGATTAACAGAAATAAATTCTTAGTTCTGTCTAAATAAATTGCTATAAGTTTGACAAAAATGTATAGTCGTAAACTATGTAGTATTAATTAAATCTTAAAAAAAATGCACAGGCACAACAATACTAATGTAATGACAGTTGCCTTAACCTTAACGACGTCTGTAAGACTGAACCTCGTCAGTTAAAGTTTAACCTACTGACAATCAACAACCAGCTTTGAGGTGAGATTTCAGTCACATAAATATTTAACATTAGATTTGTATTACAAGAGTGTCCTATAAATTGCCTAAGTAAATAAATTCAAGTTATTTTACCGCCTCTTTTCGATTGCAGTGATACGAAAGTGACGGGTAGCCGCAAGAGCGGTGAAAGTTGCTCTCAAAGAAATAGGTATGTATAATTGATAGGGATCGGAATTATGGGTGCAAAACTTTAACAAAACTTGTCAAATTGACATGAAAGAGCACATACATCCATAAAATATACATATCTACACACCCAAACGTTGTAAGTTATAAATTCCGAGATAGGCAATAAAATTGAATATATAATTATATTTCGAAATAAAACTATGAAAATGAACACTTTACAATACTATCAAATTTCCTCCATTGTCAGGCACCCGCAGACCACGAACCCTGTAAAGTGTTCGAAACGTCGGAATGAAGTTAAAATTTGTTAATATACGCGAGTTTATCCGTTTTCATATTTTTATTTCATGTGTAATCCTCGCGGTAACCGAAAAAATATTATATATATTTCGATAATATTCGTATTTTTCTTGGATAAAGGTGTCCCTATATGTCAGTTTTGAGGTTTTGTTACAGTTTTACACCCATAGTTCCGATCACTAATAATTAATTGTATGTATATGCTAGGGCCCACCACCACTACTTGTGAGTCGTAGCGTTTCCATGACGTCTATAGACGAATGTGTCTATGCCACGACCGGAACAATTCTCGGTAAAACCTCTTTGCTGATTGCGGTTCTGTGCTGTGAAATAGTAAAGCTGGTTTCGCTGAAATTATTTACAACGTGGCGAGGCCGGAAAAATTGAAGGATCATTTTATAACACTGCCGTGGCTATATACGGAATATGTCTGGTAAAACCGTAAATATCGGGTTACATTTGTGGTCTGTTAGTTCTGTAATTGAACTAGCAATGTACAATTTGTAGAACATTCTCAAAATTGCTGGAACATACTCGGAAATTTCCGAGAATTTTCATGAGAATTTAAGAGTAAGTTCTCATTGAGAATGTTTCCAAGAAAACTTATAATAAATGTTATGAAGAATATTATATTTTACAACTGAGTAAATAAGGCATAAAAATATACCTTCATAGCCATGTACATATATGTATACAACGGTTTTTATAGTATTTTTGTTAATTATTCAAATCTAGTACACACTTCAAAGACAGTCATATAGTGTCTATCTAGGATAATGTTCAGTTCAGTTCAGTTCATTTATTGGTAAAAATACATTTACAAGTCATATCAACATAATATATCCTAATATAATTAGCATTCTTAACATTCATTATTCAATAATTAATTAACACAATTTCATTACAAATACATTCAGTTCAGCTCATACATTAATAAACATCCATTAACAAAGAAAAAATAACAATACATATTCAATTATACAATTTCATTAAAAATAGTTGTACATTCACTTAAATTCTTACAGTTAATTATAATACTAATAGGAATGTCAACACATAAGAAATAAAATTGATTTGCCTCCTAATACCTATGCCATAAAATCATCCACCGAATAACAGGCTTGATCAACTAAGACTGTTTTTAGTTTTTTCTTAAATAATATGTCAGTTGCTGCTGATTTTATGTCGTTGGGGATCTTATTATATAGTTTGGGCCCTATTACACTGATCGACTTCCGGACTTTTGCAAGTCGCTGTATAGGGGCGACCAGTAACGGCAGCCTGCGGCCATTTTCACCTCTGGCACAGGTTTTGCGATAGTTCCCGAGATTTGCTCGGACATACAGGCATGCTGTTAATATATAGACCGCGGGCAGAGTTAGTATTTTATGGCTCCTAAATAGTTCCTTGGCAGGGTAGTCGAAACGTTTTCTGGAGATAATTCGTAGCGCTCGCTTTTGAATTTTAAAAGCCTTATCTCGATTTGCGGATGTCCCCCACAGATCTATACCCTGGATTAAGATTGTATGGAAATAGCCGTAATACGCTTTTTTCATGTTGTCTAGAGACAGACTAGGCGCGAGTCTGGACAAGGCAAAGCAGGCCGACGATAGTGAGTCGCAAAGATAATCTATATGAGGGGACCATGTTAGCCCTGAATCTATGACATACCCCAAGTACTTTGTTTGTTCCACCTGGGGAACACAAACATCATTAACTCTAATATCTAGGGAGCAAGTTTTTGTATTTCTTAATTGAAAGTGAATGATATTGGTCTTTTGTAGATTTAGAGTCATTCCATTGGCTGAGAACCACTTATTCACCTCAACCATTGCTACACTCACTTTGTGTTGTAGCATGTTGTAACTATCCGCGGCTACTATAATGCAAGTGTCGTCGGCGGTTTTTTAGGAATGAGGCGATAGTACCAAGGAAGTTGCCTATAAAACCATATTTACTTATTTTCTGTAGTAAGAGCGAGTGATTTATCGTTTCAAAAGCACGAGAGAGGTCGCAGAAAATTGCTGCCACCTGCCGCTTATTCTCAAGATGCGTCATCACCCGAGAGATAACGTCGCGAGCTGCGTCGGTAGTTGATCGGCCTGATTGATATGCATATTGTTGTTTATTTAGCAGGTTGTTGGAACTTAAATGCATCATTATTTTAGAGCTGAGTAAGTATTCAAAAAGCTTTGATAATACAGGAATCAGGGAAATAGGCCGAAAGTTTTTGGGCAGGTGCATATCACCCTTGCCCTTGTAAATTGGGTGGATTTTTACTATTTTTAATATATCAGGGTAAATTCCTGCATCTACACATTGGTTAAACAACATCAGCAGTAACGATATTACTGCCGGGGGTATATAGTCAAGGACGCGAGTGGACATATCGTTAATATCCACTGAATCCTTGCGTTTGATATTTTTGTATGCTTTCATCATTTCGCCCAGGGTAAAATGTGTAAACTTGAAATTGGGTGGCACCTGATTTAAGTATTTATCAAGATACTGGATAGCAGTACTAAAACATGGTGGCTTATTATTTACATTTATATCTATGTAGTAGTTGTTTAAAAGAGCAGCGGCAGACGCAGAACGAGTAGCATCGCAGTTGCCCGATGACTTGCTCACGAATATGTTGATTGCTTTACATTTGTTATTGTTGTTATTGCAGGTCTCGGACGATATTACTCGCCATATGCTACGGCACATATCGTAATCTGTGTTTTCTATAACTTTATTGACATAGCATCTGCGCGTATTTGCTAATTGCGTCCAGTACAACTGCTCTAGTTTTAAAAGTTCCGAGCGTGATTCGGTATCGTCTGGGTTAAGCGATAACTTATTTTTCAAGCTTCGAATGCTGCTTCGTAATATTTTAATACTGTCGTTTAGCCACGAACTACTCTGTAATTTTTGTGGTTGTTTTTTTACAGGGAAGTGCACATCAAAATAATGTTTTATTATTGTTAAGACTGACTCTATGGTTTTATTTGGGCACACAACTTTACTAAGTAGGTTATTCCAGTCGTAATAGTCAAGACTTTGAGTGAAGTGTGTTTTGTTACTATTAGTAAATATTCGCTTATGGACATGCTTATTGAGATCTTGACTTTTTTGAATTTGTACAGTTGTTGTCACACATAAATGATCAGATATTTGCAGATCGACACACGAGGCATTTTTAATATTTTTATTCTGCATATTAGTGTATATGTGGTCGATGCAAGTCTTGGAGGAATTTGTGATCCTGGTTGGAGACTTATTAATACTTCTGAAACCAGTCTGCTTTAACATATTTAAGAGCTCTGTAGTGTTGTTACAATTCATGCATAAATCTATATTTATATCTCCTACTAGCACAACTTTGTGGTTCCTGAGGGCCGGTAAGTTCAACAGTTCATCTAATTTTGAGAAAAATAATAACATGTCACCACTGGGGGGCCTGTAAACACAAACTATTATAAGGTCTAGACCTATGCACTCTACTGCGCAAGACTCGAAGTGCATTTCCACCGACAGGCACTTCACTTCGACTCGATCCATAGTGACTAAGTTAGGCCTGGCATATATGCAGGCTCCACCGCCACGACGGGTATGCCTAGAGAAGTCCGCGCGGAGACTGTAGTTAAGAATATTTACCGACGTTATCTGATTAGATTGTAGCCAGTGTTCCGTTAAGCATAACACATCAACCTGGTGGTCGATTTGAAGCTCGCATTCGAGTTTGTACGTTTTATTCGATAGTCTATTTATATTTTGATGCCATATTTTTATCTGAGTATTATTAATATTAGATAAATAATTTGCAACGAAAGGAACATGATGATGATGTTAATGGGGGATGTAGATTACACTCGTTTATCATACCTATGAGATCAAAGACAGTTTTAAATATTCTAGTGAGCCCTCTGTAATTAATAGTCCCTACGCCTCGCAAAAACATGTAGTTTGTGTATAACAAATCTTTATTGGAATCCAGAATGTAAGCATACTCGTATTTTACGTTATCTTGATAAAGTTGGTGGTTAAAATATTCCACCCTTTTGTTATGCAACTCTGCGTTATAACTAAGTTTAAAAGTTGGAAGACATATTATCACGTTGGTATGCTGTACTTTTTGGATTTCTCTTCTTATAAATACAACTAACTTATTATAGTTTGATGTTACAGTATAGTCTTTTTCACCAATATATATAATGCAAAAATCATTCAGAGTAAAATTTTGTAGTTTTTTTTGTAGCCCGCTGAAAAGTTGCTCTATTCCACCGCCAGGCATGCGATAGTGAAGACAACCGTTTATGTGGCGACTGGTTATTTTATAGAGACTTGAATTGTTACCACTAATAACGCATATTTTTGACGTAGTTAATCCTCGCGGTGCCATCTCGTCTCTTTGTGTAGGTCCACTGGAACCGGCGTAGCTAGCAGTACGGGATTTATAAGAAGGACTCGGGGCCTCTGATGGGCGTTGAGTCGGTTGGGTCTTTTCTGCTGGGCCCTTGCGCACTTCCTGGTCGTCAAATAGTACGTTTGAGGTTTTGGAGTGAAGTAATTCTTTCTCAAATTCACTGATTAATTGATTAAGTTTTTTAATTTCTTGCTGTGATTCTAGTAGCTCATTCTGTAGTTTGCTTATAGTTTGTTCCAAAGCTAATACTTTTATTGAGCTTTCCGGATTTAGATTGGACTTAGGACTGTTAATCGTTGTCGGCGACAGGCCCTTTCGGAGCAGGTTTTTTGGGCGCTGCGGAGAGCTACATATATTTTTTAATGTGTATAATTCGTGCGAAATTTTTTCATTTAGACGTACTAGGTCATTTTTTTCAATAATGACGTTTTGCAACTCGTTTTCCGTGCTCGCAAGCTCGAGTTTTACTTGGTCAATTTCATATTTTAGCTCCATTACACGGCTAGTCTCATATGTTAGTTCCAAACTCCTTGATAAATCTTTCTCTTCGAGTTGGTGTGCATCTGATAAAGAATCATTGTTAATAAGCAATAGTGACTCAGTCGACTTTGATTTGGCTAAGGTCTCTCGCTGTCGTTTGTGGGGGGAAGTAGAGGTTTCACAAGGTTCGTTCATCTCAGTAGCTGGACTAGATTTGCTGTACGAGGAAGAGGCCTCGCTGATTTCTTTCGTGTCTGAGGAAGTACTAGGTGCCGGAGATACATCATTGGTGATTTTTCTTCTCAGAGTGACATTTTGTTGTTCTTTACACTTTACTGTGGATTTATTTCCGGCGGGACAGCATATTTTACACAACCATTCTTTTTTTGTTACTGTGGTCATCTGTTGAAACAGCTTTGGTGTCATTTCTGCACATTTTAAGTCATATATCCGTTTGCATTTAGAGCAATTTAGATGGTTTTTATTCCGTAAAGCAATATTACACAGTGAGCACACTTGCGCCATCTTTCCTTTTACCCGTAAGTGTTGTTGCTGAGTAGCTTGTTACAAACACATTCAGGCGTACGCGCACTTCTAGTATCTATAATGATCACCTTGTATCGTAGCGGTTTACTCGTTTGCCACTAGATGGCGCCTAGCAAGTGGTTCTTCAAGTTATGATAGATGGCGCTTATACCTCGCGCTCACTAATAATTATGTTGACGTAAACTGTCACAAAGTATCTGACAGACAGCTGTCCTTTGTTTACATTTGAATGGCACTACCGCCACCAACGGAAATTATTATTTTATGCACTTTTTAGTTCACTGTTCGTTGTTATTGTTCCGACAATGTCCTTTGATTTGGATACTGTGATTGTCCACACACTTTTACTTAACACAAACAGAAACTAAGGCACTCCGTTTGCATGTAAATGTCACTGGTTGCCGTGTCACATATAAATGTTTATAGTTTTAGTGTTAGTAATTCTTCACAGTAGATAACATTTCACGATTGTTGTTGTAGAACACGTTATATGATAATACGGTTTTTACACTGAAACTCGGTGTCTAATTAATTTAACTGATAAATACACACGGAGGTGATGTTTACGGTGGCAGCGTTGCCAGCGAATGATATGTATTAAAGTAGAACATTTAAAAAATAGCATTTTTTTTTCGAAAATTACGGAAGTCGGAATTGTTTGGAAGTTCCAATTAAGGATATAATTAACAAACAATACCTTGTGTGTTATTATTACATATAAGTTCCCTATAATTGTCGCTATATCTAGAAGCACCTTATGAAATTTCTCCTCAGATCATTCTCTTGAACCTTACTCTGTAGGTAACGTGTAGGTGTGTTGGTAAAATCTATTTTAAGGAATTTTACAAAATGAACGTCCATAATTATAATTGAATTAGTGTTTGTGTTTGTGTTAAATCTAATTTCTGTTTTTTTTAATAGTTTTTGACTATAATTATATTGTTACTTCTTACAACTCCTCCTTCGGGTGTCGTATGAGTCGACTAAAGGATTGAAGTGTCACTGGCCATTATCTGATAAAAGATTGATGATGGGCAGCAACGTCATCATAGTGGACACATTACTGCGATTGCCAATCCGTTTGCCCAGTGGGGCGATTATGGGCATTTACCTCCTAATGCGTCTATACGCATAGTTAATAGGGGAGGCCTACGTCCAGCAGTGGACTATCATAGGCTGATGATGACGATGATGATGATGATGATATATTGTTACTAATTGGATCTCGTTAGATATAAATTTCTGTAAAATTCGTTGCGTAGTTTGTCAAATATGTTGCCGCGTGGTAACGGCAATAAGAATACATTTGTCACCACCCCAACTCTTCCCGCGGGTGTCGTAAGAGTTGACTAAGGGATTGAAGTGTCATTGACCACACATAACACACATTTATTGAAGGTTGATGATGGTGGGCAGCATCATCATAGTGGACACTAACTGCGATCGCCAATCAGCGTGGCGATTATGGGCATTACCCCCTAATGCGTCCCGTACGCACAGGTAATAGGAGAGGTCTATGTCCAGTAGTGAACTGAAATGGATTGATGATGTGATGTGAGTTTGTTAAATATGTATGTATGTTTCCATAATTGACAACATTGCATATTTTATCAGTATTAAAAGATACACGTTTTTTTTAAATTGCTATTTTGGTGCGAAAATCCCTTTTTAGGGTTCCGTAGCCAAAACGGAACCCTTGTAGTTTCGCCATGTCCGTCTGTCCGTCTGTCCATCTGTCCGTCCGTCCGTCCGTCTGTCCGTCCGTCCGTCCGTCCGTCTGTCCGTCCGTCCGTCCGTCTGTCCGTCCGTCCGTCCGTCCGTCTGCAACATAGCTCAGTGGCCGTTGAACTTACTAAAAATCTGCAATTTGGTATGCCAACAAAGTGGTAGGTACAATAAAAAGTAGAAAACTTGTGTCTTCCCCTCTAACTTTTGATCCGTAGGTCCGAAAATTAGAAAAAAAATCATGAATAGTAGGCTTATAGAGTAATTTAAAATAAAACTATTTTGAACGTAATCGGTCCAGCCGTTTTTGAATAACTACGGAACCCTACACGGCCCGACATGCTCTTGGTCGGTTTATTATTACTACTTCGAGCTGAAAGAGCGTAAGTTAGCGTCAGCTAAATGAAGTCACAACTTCACAAGTGATGTTCCATACACATATGAAGAATTACATATGAGAAAACGACGAAAAACAGGAACTTTTTTGGTTATAGTGGCAGCTCGCTGGGCAGCTCTGAATCAGCTATGTGTCGTCACTTCCACTTTAAACTATTTTGAAGATTTTTAACAAAAATATTGCGAAATAAAAAAAAATATGTTTTTGTGATCTACATACGTATATCTTTAATTGGGAAGCACAATGTTGACATGATTTGTACCAAGTTAAGAGCGGTTATGGCAAAAATGTATATTTTACGTAATAGGATACC
This sequence comes from Thaumatotibia leucotreta, assembly GCA_025490895.1. Classification (NCBI taxonomy): domain Eukaryota; kingdom Metazoa; phylum Arthropoda; class Insecta; order Lepidoptera; family Tortricidae; genus Thaumatotibia; species Thaumatotibia leucotreta. The sequence continues at coordinate 23,638 of JALPQI010002973.1, forward strand.
GTTTCAATTTCGCCTAGACATATATAATGCACTTGCTGAAAGTATAGTATCCTACGGCCTAAGTAGTTACGGTCGTACTTTTAAAACCTATCTGGATAGAATATATAACCTACAGATTAGGTTATTAAAACTGGTAGTACCTCGGCATATCTCAAGAAACCGAAAATCTGATGGAGATCTTTTTAGTATGTGTAAAGTGTTGCCAGTGCACACAAAATTTACCCACCATATGCTGAAGGAACAATACTTTAGAACTGAAATACAACATTTAATTGAGCACCCTAAAACAACCAGACAAGTTACTAATCGCATACTAAAAAAACCTCCATTCAATAATTTCTACGGACGCCGAACATCGCAGTACATTCTGCCTGATTTAATTAACAATCTCCCGAAGAAGGTTAAATCTAAAATAACACCAAATAATATTTCTCGACAACTAAAAAGAGAGTTTTTGAAACAGTTTGAAGAGAAATAGGTATGTTTGAGTGGTTGTGTATGTGTATTTATAATAAATATATAATAATATATGCATGCATATAGCCACGTAGATCTTGTAGGTATAGACACACATTCATTATTTGATAATTATTATAAACGATAATTGGAGCATCCTGTACTGGGCGAGAGTCGACCGGTTCCGCTAGCGTGGCCGTACCGGTAGGTTAACAATAGAATAAGGAAAACGTTATCACTATCTTATGTCAGCTCTCAGTGCAATAGATTTAAGTAAGTTTTATTTGTAACTTTGTATATTTGCGAACATTTTCTGATGTTTTTCTATGTTGGCAAGTAATTTGTACATTAAGTAAGTTTTTTGCCTAACACTTTATGTTGTAAGAATTATTTAGATTATTCTACAATAATAGTATAAGCGGAATAGGGTATCAAGACAAACCACATTGGTTTAATGATACTTTTAAGGAAAGTGTATAATATTTTATTAAATTATGTCAATAAATAAAATAAAAAAAATCTCGAAATGGTTTTCGATTTAGAGACATCGAAAATTTTTAAACGTTGTCAATTATTGTTTATGTATAAAGTGTAATTCAAACACAATCTTGTATTATTTATGAATAAAGATACTACTACGATTATGACTATGACTATAATCACTTCGTTTCTAGGTTACATTTTGCAATAAACGGATAACAAAACGTCAGACAGCATTTCTGTTTAAGATAGTGTCGCTGCGAACACCTTGGCTTAATCTTACTATTCTGGATACGGTAGAAACGGATACCGGCTTACCTACAAATGATTCGGATAGGAGGCGGCTAGCACGTTGTTATGTATTGCTTGCATAAAAGTCAAAGTCAAAAGTCGAGTCAAAAGTCAAACTATTCTTTATAGGGTAGTTCTATGCGATTATTCTGTCGCAACAATCAAGTCATTACCATTCCCAAATTATTGACATACTGCGTAAAAATAGTGGAGTCATTTTCGGTTAACTTGTAGCAGACGCATGTTTGTCTGCTATTCTGGCATAATAGTCTCATTTGCTTTTATAAAACGGAAAATAAAGTGGTGATGGTAATGAACAATAAAAACGCGTAAAAAATCGCATAGAAACACCATATTCAAGTAAGCTTATTGATAAGCATTTTCGAATCGTCTGACACTATCAAGAGAGAAAAAAAATCTGCTACTGGTTCTAACCCATATACCTGAGAAATTCGACCGGTGCCTGCTAAGCTGGAGTGGTCGAGTAATTTAGGCATCAGCCTCGAAAGCTGAGGACGTGGGTTAAAATCCAACATACGGTATTGGTAAACTTCAGTACCTAATATAATACCACAAAGGAAAATAATGTCCGCAAATTTCTGTGGCTGCCGCGGTTGAATTTGCAAAGAATCGAGCTTAAGTACTTATGTAATCCCTGCAGGCCAAACAGGTGGCGTCTAGCACAAGGAATATGTTATTTTATTTACATTCCCCGTTTAAGACCTAACACGAAACGTTTTCATTTATATACTTATAAAATCGTACCTGGTTTTGTATTTGTACATTTTGTACCAGTAGCCGTCCATTGGTAAGTAATGTCACAATGATGCTCCAATACATCGTGGGTGATGGACTATTTCATGTTTCGAGTAATCGCTTACGTAAACGTTACTTGCCCACTCGTGGTTCAGCTACAGTACTTGAAAGAAATCAAATTACTACATTCAGTGATGAAAATGGTGGGTATGTATAGTAATGTATTCTCTTAATAAAGCTAGGCGCAATATAAGGACACTTAGTGCCTATCTACCACTTAAGTCCAGGTTCATAAGTATAATAATTCATTTTTTGAGCATGAGAAGTGAATACGAGTATAAATATTAAATGTTGTTATTCCAGAGAAATGTATTATTTATAATTTAAACTTATTATTCACTGCTACTTGTATTGTACGCACACAAATTGACTACAAATGACATTACGCATGCTTATTACAAATGGGTCTTGCTCCAAAATTGAGTACGATACAGGAATAATTCAGCGAAGGTCTGGATTTTTCGTATTTTCGTACAAAAGGCGGTTCTCAGAAACATTCTCCGCATCATAAATGAACAGAATTTCCAACGTGGAAGAGTAAGAATATTACGAAAATAAACCTTGCATTTAAAACTCAAAGGCTAAGGTTAAGATATACGCTATAGTGATCCGCGTAGCGTATCGTTTTATCGCATAATACAGGGTGAGCATTTCAAATGGGTCAGTGGGGAGGTTTTGGAAACCATAACAGATAGCAAAATCTTGTCTTAAGAACCATGGCTTCGATTTTACTAAAAAGAAAAACTGCATTCATACATTTACAAAAATACGTGTGCTCGATCCGGGAATCGAACATGGATTTTTTGAAAAATACAATTTTATGATTTTCCTTTGGATATCGCTTGTGTAGCTCTTAAATAAGAGCGGGACTTCCTGATACAGGTATTCATTTACTTAATAGGAAGTCTCAACCCAAATGTCACTTTGTAAAATTTATTGCAAAATAAAATATTTTCATTTTCATTTTCAATAGTAAATGCTACTAAGAAACATAATATATGTAAAACTAATAAAATGCATTGTTTTCTAAGAATGAAGTTTGCCAAAACGAAATTCGTTTTCGAAGATTTGTCTCTCTCACTCTAATGACGCATTCGTTTGAGTGACAGAGAAAAATCCTCGAAATTTACGAATTTCGATTTTCACGGTAGTAAGCCTGGTCTAACGCGGGCAACGAATTAAAAGCTTAGGTACAAACATTTAGCTGTGCATATAATTTTATTTCATTCTATACCTACATCCATACACGGCTAAATTATTTTAATCAACTTTGGTGACATGTCCATATTTTTGCTAGTTGCGAACATTGACGCCTATTTGTCCGACCACTGTCCTCAGCCTCTGTAGCCTAGTTGTGAGTGTAGTGACCCTGCTTCCGAACCTTAAGGTTCCGGATTCGAATCCCAGGTCTTTGTGGGCTTATGACAAATATTTGTTTTTATGTGATAGTTTTAGAAAATCTCTCTCCACTGACCCATTTGCATTGATCACTTGGTAAGGTTTTTGGTTCGGGCGACTGATATTTTTTTCATTATTTATTTATTTTATTAAGAAACAAACACAGTTTTGAAACAACGTGTAACAGCAAAGCCAATTACAGGTTTTTGCAAATAGGAAATATGACTGGCTTAAGCCGAACGAGTATCGACCGCAGTCTACGAACAAATAAAACATGGAAGCCGCACGCCATACTAAAGTGCCTTTCAAAAACGGTCCTGAATTTTAGTTGACAAGTGTCACCCCCTCTTCAATGCATCACGCCATTTAAAAATAGTTGTGATTGGTCTATCAAAGTTTTGATTGGCTATATTCTATAAACATTTGTCAAAGATGTTGCGCCGAAATATGCGCGGTGTTAAGAAAAACGCTATGTACAGCCCATCTTGGCACAACTGAACAATCGTTTTTGGGGGCATTTTTGAGCTGGCGTTAGACGTCCATGTTATATATGGTCGCAGACTGCAGGGGTCATTCACTGCAGTCGACACCCGGCGCCTATAATCCAATCGATTCCTTATTAGTTAGGCTGATCGCTTTCCGCTAAGATCTCCACTCTGCGCTTGGTCTTAGGCTAAGGTTTTCTTGGCGTATTTATATTTTATTTATTTATTCGCTCGCAGACAGTCGTTTTAGATAGCGTCACTCATGCTTTGCAGGTTAGAATGGTTAACGAAATGATGGAAAAAACTGAGAATTAGAGTAGAATCCTTTGCGTCACGTTGTGTAGACGTAATTGTTGCCCTATAGCCCTAGTCAAGATGCCATTTTGCGATCGTATACGATAAGCAATAAATGTGAATGACAGATTAGAACGAAAAGTCACGTGATCATTTCCATACATTATTATGGTCACGTGACTTATCGCTTATCGTATACGATTGCATAATGGCATCTTAGCTAGGCGTGTTGTAGCTGTTTTTCATGGTAACGTATTAATTTATCAATATAAAACTAGGGAACAGTGTTACATTGGAACTTTGAAAATAAATCAACTTTGTTTCAATGTTATGTTTTGAGCCTTCTACCATTGATATAAAAGTACACAATTAAGTTAATATTTATTAGTTATAAATGTAGGTCCTATACAATGTACTATTTCATCACAATAGCTTTCTAAGCGCGCCATTGAGTGCATGCATCGCGGGAGTAATAGATGACGCGAGAGTAAAAAATATATTTGTCTTATAACTTATTTTTTGTCCGCAAGTGTGATGAAAAACATTGTATGCATCACGGTCGGTAAGAGGCAAACTAACTCGACACATTAAAAGCCCTCCGCTTACGGCGTCGGGCTTCTAACACTCTCGTTAGTAATACCGTACTTACCTCCCTAAATGCACAATGTACTATTTATACTTACTTACTGTATATCGAAAATAATCAATTTTATGCCTGATTTAATCTGTCATGTCAATTTATCTTATGCATATTATGATGTCACTCCTCAATTCCAACTTTTATCCTTTAATAGTATCCTTTAGTGTACAGTCAATTACAACGATATGTACCTATCCACTTTTTCACCTTACTAGAAGTATAAGTGTGTATATCTTTGCTGACTGTGCAGTTATACAATGTGTTTTTACCATGATTCGGGCACTTACGAAAATTATTAATAATTCGCATTACTTGCAATCGTTTTCAATATTAACAGTTAACAAAAAATCGAATTAACTGTCCAGCTAATTTTATTTCCTTCGACTACAGTGTAACGCGTGTACTGCTTAAAGGTGGATTTAGACCAAACGAGTGAATGCTCCTTCTATCCCCCACTCTACGAAATTCGTACGTTACACAAAACGTGATTCGTCGAAATTCGTTGATTTCGTAGAGTGGGGGATAGAATGAGCATTCGCTCGTTTGGTCTAAATCCAGCTTAACTGTCAAACACTGCGAAAGGCTGCAATCTGTTATTGTCAAGTGCTAATTAAAGATTAATTTTGAAGCACATTGTTTCTTACTGTTTTTTTCTTAAAAACTTTATTATTTTTAATCATATAATGCTCATGGTTTGGCTAAAGATTTGCTTTTCATAACCTCGGTTTCAATAAAAGCCTCCATGATGGTAACAGACTGTATATAAACGCCAACATGTAAACGAGAAATCAGCTTTATGACATTCCCATGACCAGCGCAACAGAATTTATTGCCATTTTCACGTTTCCAAGTGGCCGACCTTCGGGGAGCCACGGTCCCTTTTTAATTTAAAAGTGAAATCGAAAACCCGCATAATCTAAGCGTATATCAAATTTCTAAACTGATACAACGCGCTTTGGCTGCAACTTTACAACCATATACTTTAATTCGTCGCTTTTGAGTTGGTTTTTCTTTTAGTCGAACTTCAGACGTTTTGTTTGCTTTTGAAAATATCAAGCCAGAATGAGATGTCAAATATTATATCGACCTGGGAATACACGATCTTCGGGTCATTCCGGGCGTTGTTTGGTTTATTTGTTTATTGCGAATACACGTGCCTGAAGGTCACTTTTCGAATGAAATTTTGACGTACGGCGGTAATACAATGCTGACAAACCTTTTATGTATTTTGATAAGGGTACTTCTGAACAAGATACGACGGAATACGATGATGAAACAGCGTATTTTGTTGCGTAAATTTTGAGATTACTCGAAGGTCGAAGGTATATGACCTATTGTTCTTCAATATAAAAAAATGTATACCCGTAAGTTCGTAATCGTCATTAACAGTTGGCACAGTTTACAATTAGGTCGCTAACTCATGGTCAAACGAATAGTACTTAGTGTCAAAATCGTATGGAATTACCCGTGTGTTAGTCGTAGTTCATAGCTTAGTAGCTCGCGGTGAGATCAGTGCCTTACTTGCTAAGTATGTTACTTTTGCTTGCAGTTCCTTGTATTTTTACTATATTCCCGTGGAAAAATGTCCAAGTGACAGTCAAGACAAACGACTTTAATGAACAACGACTTAAGCAGTCCCCAGACGCAGTTAACCGAACATCAGATTAAAACGTTGTTTAGGCCAGTTCCCAACTACGGACAGGTAATTAGTAAATTAGTAATTAAGGGCCATCAGTTAGAAGGGCATAATCAATCACGGCGCGTCGTGCAAAGGTTCCGTAGATTATGGGATATTAAGGAAATTAGCCGTTTCGATGTTTAAGGCTTAGTTTACATTAACATGTATCTTTATTCAAATAACATACAATAATTTAAAATGTGTAGTAAGTAATTTGTGAAAATAAAAATATCAAGATCTAGAAAACGTGTTAATCAATGTGGGGATGGGCAACACCATCGTCGAAGCCAAGCCATCTGACGGCTTGAGGCTTAGTTTACATTATTTAAATAAATAAATAAAAATTTTGGGACATCTTACACAAATCCACCTAGTGAACCTAGTCCCACGGTAAGCTTAATTGGGTGATTCTTATTCTTACATTTTTTTTCTGTGATATGTAAGAATCGAATATATTTTGTGGGAAAATATATAAAGTGTGTATTAATTCACGTAGTAAATTACCACTAATATCATGTCAGAGCATCATTTTTACCATAAAGTTATTAGCCAGCTATAAAAAAAAAATTGCTAACCCCAAAATGTCACGGACCGTGTTGTGTGAGATTGCCGAATTCGAAAATATAATATTTTTTCTGGTGAATTGTCAAATTCTCACGCAAAATATTACAGCATTTATGTAAGGTTAATGTTTGATTTATAAGATAATACGATAGAAATCTTAATAACCATAACAATTTTTTCCTTTACATCAGAATAAAATGTGTGAGTAGTTTTTGTGTCACGACCGTGTACGTTACTATAAAAATACGGATCTCTGTAAAAAATTGTCTGTAATATTGGCAACCCTTTTCATATTTTTTTAGAACAGCAACATTGTGTTGTTGTCAAATTTGGAAATAACTGAACGTTGTGTGTGTCTCAAGAAAAATTTCTCCGTATTTTTTTATAAAAAGGGACAACCTTAACACGTCAACGCCGTGTTTGGCTTTTAAACGTAAGTAACAATGTCACACTATTGTTTGAAACATAACATGTACCTCACACAGTGTAGTTCCTGATAATTAATTAAGATTTGTGAGATCATGGCTAGCTTTTAGGTTATATCGAACACGTCTCAAATTGTCACAACCACGATATGAAAAAAACGTCACGGCCATGGACTTATTGAGTACGTGGTTGTGACATATACACGGTGGAATTTAATCGGTGAACAGGAACCCATTTTTCTAATTCAGTAATCGATGGCGGTCACGTTTATGTAGTACTTACGTGGAACCAAGTTTTTTTTTAGCATAATTTTTTTTTTATGTTGAAATTAAAATTTATTGTCACCCTACTAATGGTTTAGTCTGAAAAGTTTAATACCTCTTTTCAAACTATCAGCCATAGAAACTTAAAACATAAATGAATAATAACCACTCACATGTTTTAATTTTTGCGATAGACTCTATTCCTATGTAAAATAAGAGCGATGCATGGCTGATAGTTTGAAAAGAGGTATTAAACTTTTCAGACTAAACCATTAGTAGGGTGACAATAAATTTTAATTAAATTTTAATTTCAACATAAAAATTTGTTATGCTAAAAAAAAAACTTGGTTCCACTTAAGTACTACATAAACGTGACCGCCATCGATTACTGAATTAGAAAAATGGGTTCCTGTTCACCGATTAAATTCCACCGTGTATAATACGTGGTCGTGACATTTTCGTTTCATTTAGATAATCTACGGATTTAAACTGTTATTATAGATGATTTAGAATATTTAGTATACACTATTTATTGAGCATTTTTATTTTGTCCATTTTCCCATGGATTGATTGATGGAACAAGCCGTTTTGTGTTATATTTTTTATTTACTTTTCAACATAGTCTTCTTGTAACTCTTGTAAGGCTATACAATTTTATTGTCCCTACGATGCTCTCATGGTATTAACAAGGCCAAGTAGTAGTTGCCGTCTTGCTCTTCAAAATAGGCCCCAATTACCCCTTCGTTCTTGAAAATCTCTGTCCACCGAGCCAAGATTTGTATCTGGCATATTAAAAATGTTGTAGGTATTGTTTCAGGAAATTAGCAAATATAAAAAACTTATCGATAAAATGGCGACAATTTTGACATTTAACATCAGAAAAAAGTAAGGTTGTAGTACCAAGGAGGTTTTTTTAAAAAGTTATTCTCCATTGTCAGACCAGACAATTTTCAGACGACCCTTGTAAAAGGGATATCTGAATAATTATTTACTGTTTTGAAGAAAAATACAAAATGCCTCCGTAGCCTAGTTGGTAGTGACCCTGCCTACGAAGCTGGAGGTTCCGGGTTCGAATCCCGGCGAGGGCATTATTTGTGTATTTACTTATCGCAAATATTTGTTCGTTGGTCATGGCTGTGTATGTATTTAAGTATCTATATGTATCTATCTATTATATATATCGTCGCCTGGTACCCACATCACAAGCCTTAATTGAGCTTACCGTGGGACTAGGTTGATTTGTGTAAGATGTCCCAAGATATTTATTTATTTTATAAATAAATACTGTTAATGAAACCATTTCGTTGCTTTATTTTATTGCTTAATTATAATAAATGATGATATTACGAATTTAATAACATCAATTTTAACATTTATTGGAAAAAGTCACGTCCTTGTCATACATTGTCACAACCGTGTTTACATGGTTTTTTTGCCTTTTCCAATGGTATTAAGCTTATCCAGATTCATCAAGAATATGCTTTTGGTATATTTTATTGATTAATCATAATAAATTATGATATTACGAATATAAACAAATCAATTTTTACATTTATTGCAAATATGCCACGTCCGTGTCATACATTGTCACAACCGTGTTTACATGCAATTTTTTTTTGCCTTTTCCAATGGTATTAAGCTTGCCCACATTCATCAAAAATATGCTTTTGGTATATACTTTCGATGTACATTGCGAAAAACAGTAAAGAAAAAAAACTTTTTTATTTTCTTTTGCTGAACTTTTTTTAAGAATCACCCAATTAAGGCTTGTGATGTGGGTACCAGGCGACGATATACATATATAATAGATAGATACATATAGATACTTAAATACATAGACAGCCGTGACCAAGGAAAAATATTTGTGATAAATAAATACACAAATAATGCTCTCGCTTAGATTCGAACCCGGAACCTCCAGTTTCGTAGGCAGGGTCACTACCAACTAGGCTATGGAGGCTGAATAATATTTGAATTCCAGTTTAGTAAGTAACCAACGTTTTTTTTGTAAAACTCAAAAAATGTGAATGGCGTGGGTAACAATTTGAGGCGAAGCCGAAAGACTACTTTAAGACGCCGCATTTTTTGACTCTGTTAAACAATGTTGCATACAATACTTTTTGTACGACCACACACTTATTTTCAAATAAAATTGTAAATTTGAGAAATATTCTTAGTCAAACACAATTTCATTAATCATCAAGGTCGGACGGGAGACGTCAAAATTAAAAAAGAAAACTCCTCTATGGTTTACTGTTCATCAGAAATGACATTTAAAATTAGGTTGGCAGACATGTATTTCATTAAGTCTTGTATACACGAGGTATCTTAAAATGCAAAAACACACTGCGTGTAAACTCGAATGCGTTTATAGGGAATAGACAATATAGACTTATCTTGACATCTGTAAGGTAGGGGCTTAAAGGTGCGATCACGACCATGTAAATGACAAATATAAGTACGGGAGTAGAAAAATACTCTTTCGATAGATGCGTTGGAATGAGAATCGCATTCCATCATACACGCATATTTTTTTCGGTAGGTAAATACAGTGTGTAAATCTAATACGGGCGATCAATTAAACCAGGCATCGGATTCATTAGGGTAATCATGGTTTACAAGGTTTTTTTAAAGTTACTCTTAATTATGACCCCACAGAATTTTTTTAAGATTATCGGAGCAGCGATGTAGGTACGAACATTTGTTGTTGTTGATATGGCAGTTATGTCATCTGCTTTTGAAATTAGCTGTCAACGAGTATTTAACTCACGTATGTTCCTCTACATTGCGCGCCGAATTATTTTGTATGGAAAATTTTGTTGCTCTAATTTTAAGTAAAACTTATTTGAATGTACTTATTATGTCGTAAACTAACACCCGTTAAGAGCATCGCCCGTATTAGACTTACACCCTGTATAGCCCAGGGTTCGGATTTCGGAAACATTTTTTAAGAAGCCAAACAAATGCTATAGAAAGTTTGACGGCCTACGTACTAGTAGGTCCCTTTATTGCCATAAACATGGCCATAACGAAAAAGGCGTGTTCAGATATTTTTGAACATTCCGAACGCCACGATATATCTGATGGCGACTGTACGACGGTAATAGGCAATAGTTGACCACCCAACAAAATAATACAGTCAGGTACAGTGGCGTTCAGAATTGCATGGACGATTTATGAATGAATTCATTCTTAAAATGACCATGCAATTTTGAACCAGACTGTACATTAGAAATCATACAATTAAGGTAGAAGTATTAGTACCCGACGCTGTACCAATACTCGTCATCATAGCTTAAGTTGCTATTGATAAGATAAAATCAACTATTAGGGCATTTAAACGATGATAAATGTATGTGCCTTTAATGCTCCATATCCCAACTTTGAAATAATTAGCTTATATAAAAATTCATTACATAATTTTAAGACAGGCTGGAATTGATTAGGACTGAGTGTTAATATTTCAAAGTCCCAATATGTGACATTCTAACTTGTACGGAGTTGCCATCTATTGGGACTGCAAGCAAAAACATCTGACACTTACTCGTACTGTAGCGGATCGACGCGCGAGTGAAATCGCTGCCGCTTATGCGCTTGGGCGACCGCTGATCACACCACCACCGCATGTTACCTATTGTGCGCAGGCCGGCTTGCGCCCGCGCCCCCGCGCGCCCGCGCGACGAGACTCCTGGGCCCTGCGCAGGCGCCGGCCCGGCAATGCGATCCTTACCTTTGCCTTGCTTACACGCGCGCTTTGTAATGTATCGAGCCAGTCATTGCATTACGCAAATCATTTCTAGTGCTTTCTATGTTGTAGCTAAATTTCGCCCTCGCTTCTTCGCTTTGTGTAATATTCTGTTTCTTTTCCAAATTGTGTAAATTCTATCTTTGCTTTTAGTGCTTAACTTTCCGTGTATGTAAATTTCTTCCGTGTAATTAAATAGCTTATAATTGAGTGCCGCGCATTTTTAATAAAGATCGCATTCGCTTCCCATTACCGAAGGCAAACTAACGGGTTCGAGCCCCGTGCACTTAGGTCTTATTTTAGCATCCTACATTGGTGACAACCCGACTTTGAACGCGACATGGGTAACGGCAGTGGAGATGCTGACCCGGCAAATCTGGGAGCGGGAGCGCTAGGCGGCGGGACAGGCGAAAGTTCTAGAAACGTGGCGGGCGGTGGTCCAAGTGCAGGCGGTAGCGGAACATCGAGTGAGCTGTTTCGTGTTGGTGTGCGTATACCACCATTCTGGCCAGAAGAACCTGAGGTATGGTTTGCACAAGTTGAAAATCAGTTCGATCTTTCTAACATCACAAGCGACGTTACCAAATATAATTTTGTGGCATCCCAGTTGGATCAGGAGTACGCAAGGACGATGAAAGACATTTTAATAAATCCACCCAAGACTGACAGGTACGGTAAATTTAAAAGTGAGCTTATTAAACGTATTTCAGCGACGCGAGAGAAGAAAACGCTTCAGTTAATTCAGCACGAGGAGCTAGGCGACCGCAAGCCGTCTCAATTTTTACGCCATTTGCGAGATTTAGCGGGACCCAGCATTCCCGATGAATTTATCCGTACGATTTGGGCAAGCCGCCTTCCACAAAATGTGCACACCATTGTTGCTTCTCAGCATAATCAGAACCTGAGTGATGTTGCAGAATTGGCTGATCGTGTCAACGACGTCACGCAGTCTTCTACGCAGGTTGCCGCAACTACCGCCAGCACCGCCCAAGCCACGAGCAGCAGGCCAAGTTCTTCACTAGAGGCCAGAGTCGAAGCACTGACGCGGCAAGTAGAAACTTTATTACGTAACCAAGGAGCATATTCCCGCTCTCGTTCCCGCAGCAGAGGCCGTTTTAATCGCCGTGGGTCAAGGTCTAAGTCTGGACCACGTCAGAGATCCCGAGATAGGCCCGACGGACACCCGCATTGCTGGTATCACTACCAGTTTGGGGGAGACGCGAAGAATTGCAAACCTCCATGCAACTACAGTTCGTTAAACGAAAAAGGCAGCATTTAGTGGCCGCAAATGTTTGCCCGGTATCATCAGGCCGCCTGTTCGTGACAGACCGTAAGTCTAAGGTGCAGTACCTCATCGACACAGGTTCGGACCTATGTGTCTACCCACGGTCAGCCGTCCGGGCGCCTCTAAATAACAAAACCAAATATCTGCTCTTTGCCGCAAACGGCACACCCATAACTACATATGGCTACCTTAATCTCCACCTAGACCTGGGCTTACGACGGGCGTTTGAATGGCGTTTCACCGTAGCTGACGTGTCCAAACCGATCATCGGCGTCGATTTTTTAAGTTACTACAACTTACTCGTCGATTGCCACAAGCACCGGTTGATCGATGGCGTCACATTCCTCGCTATTTCGGCACCATACCAGAAAGGAGCGGAGAGCATCTCGTCGGTTCGTACCACCACCGAGAACACTGCTTACCACAGGCTGCTCAGAGAATATCCGGAGGTTACTCGTCCAGCTGGTAAGCCTTCAAGTCCTAAGCATTCCACAGTGCATCATATACGGACTACTCCTGGCCCACCGATTTCCAGCCGTCCGCGACGCCTAGATCCACAGAGATTACAGATTGCCAGGAAAGAGTTCGAAGATATGCTACAGAGCGGAACGACACGCCGATCAGAAAGCGCCTGGTCTTCTCCACTTCATCTGGCTCGTAAGAAAAACGACGGCTGGAGACCGTGTGGAGATTACAGAGCACTAAATGCGAGGACCATCCCAGATAGGTACCCGGTCAGGCACATTCAGGACTTCGCTTACCAGCTGGCGGGTAAGAGAGTATTCAGTACCATCGATCTAGTGAAGGCCTACAACCAGATTCCGGTGAATCCAGAGGACATATCCAAGACAGCGATAACCACACCCTTCGGTCTCTTCGAGTTTCCGTATATGAGCTTCGGGTTGCGAAACGCTGCGCAAACTTTTCAACGCTTCATAGACGAAGTGCTCAGAGACCTGGATTTCTGCTACGGATACATCGACGACATACTGGTTCATTCGGAATCAGAAGCGCAGCATGAACAGCATCTGCGACAACTCTTCAAGCGTCTGCAGGAGTACGGTGTCCTCATTAACACAGCTAAGTGTGTTTTTGGACGTCCAGAGGTATCGTTTCTTGGCTATACAGTCTCTTCAGCAGGAGTTCGACCACTGGATTCCAAGGTGACGGCAATCAACGAGTACCCGATGCCTAAGACAGTCAAGGAGCTGAGACGGTTTTTAGGTATGATGAATTTCTACCGACGGTTCATACCTGGCGCAGCGTCACTTCAAGCGCCACTTAACTCACTCCTCGCCGGCCCCAAGGTCAAAGGTTCGCAACCGATCGAGCCTACTGCTGAAATCCGAGGACACTTCGAGAGGTGTAAGGCTAGTCTCGCTCGAGCGACTCTTTTAGCTCACCCAGATGTCGAAGCAGAGCTGGCCATTGAGACTGACGCGTCGGATGCAGCGATAGGAGCCGTTTTACAGCAACGAAAGGGAGACAGATGGGAACCGTTAGCTTTCTTTTCCCGAAAACTTAGCCCATCCCAGAAAAAGTATAGCCCCTACGACCGCGAGTTGCTGGCTATTTATGAAGCAATACGTTACTTCAGGCACATGGTGGAGGCTCGTACGTTCACCATATACACAGACCACAAGCCTCTCACCTTCGCCTTTACTACCCGTCGCGACAACTGCACGCCTCGTCAGTTCAGGTACCTAGACTACATAAGTCAGTTCAGCACGGATGTCAGGTACATCGCAGGAAAGGACAACACTGTAGCCGACGCACTCTCACGGATTGAAGAAGTTCATACTCCATTTGTGCTCGACTACCAGCTGTTGGCTAAAGAACAGGAGACAGATGCAGACTTACAAAACCTGCTACAGCAAAACTCGTCCACATCATTGCAGATCGTCAAGGTACATTACGCCAACTCACTCATCTATTGCGACACTTCGACTGCAGAACCGAGGCCGTTCATCACTCTCCGTTTTCGTCGAGCCGTTTTCGATTCCCTTCACAATCTCAGTCACCCAGGTGTTAAGCCTTCGGTTCGTCTCGTGACGCAAAGGTTCGTGTGGCCTGGGATTAGGAACGACTGTCGCCAATGGGCCAAGGAATGTCTCCAATGCCAGCGGAATAAGGTGTACAGGCACACATCTTCACCTATGGCACGGTTCAAGCTGCCCGCAGCACGTTTCAGACACGTGCATCTTGATCTGGTCGGTCTCTTACCTGTGTCTAATAATTACAGGTACTGCCTCACTGCCATCGACAGGTTCACGCGTTGGCCTGAGGCGTACCCCCTGGTGGACATCACTGCCGAAACCTGCGCTGCTGCCTTCGTATCGGGCTGGGTAGCCCGCTTTGGCTGTCCCGAACACGTCACTACAGACCGCGGTCGGCAGTTCGAGTCGCATCTCTTCAGCGCCATGGCGAAGCTCACAGGCTCTACTCACCACACCACCACCGCCTACCACCCGGCAGCGAACGGTTTGGTTGAGAGGCTTCACCGTCAGCTCAAAGCTGCAATCGCATGCCACACGAGCACACACTGGACGGAGGCACTTCCCCTGGTTCTCCTCGGCATCCGAAGCGCTTGGAAGGAGGACTTACAGACTTCATCGGCTGAACTTGTTTACGGCGAGCCACTCCGCTTACCTGGACAGTTTTTCACACCATCTAATGAGCCAGTAGACGTTACCGAGTTCGCCGGGCGGCTGCAAAGTCACATGAGCAAGATAGCCCCTCAACCAACTGCTTGGCATTCGAACCGTCTCTTCTACGTTCCCAAGGATCTGCAGACCAGCAGTCATGTGTTCCTGCGACAGGGGCCAGCACGTCGTCCTCTACAGGCTGCCTACACTGGCCCACACAGGGTTTTAAAACGTCGCGACAAGACGTATGACATTGATGTATCAGGCAAAGAGATGACAATCACTATAGACAGACTGAAACCGGCCTATGTCATGAGAGAAGATGTTCCAGCTGTTCCAGCACCAACCAGTAGTACGACCATCGCACCTGCACCAGAGAAGAAGACTAGAAGCGGACGAGTAGTACGATTCCCCGACTACTATCAACCGTAGTTACGGTCTCGGTAGGGGAGAACTTGTAGCGGATCGACGCGCGAGTGAAATCGCTGCCGCTTATGCGCTTGGGCGACCGCTGATCACACCACCACCGCATGTTACCTATTGTGCGCAGGCCGGCTTGCGCCCGCGCCCCCGCGCGCCCGCGCGACGAGACTCCTGGGCCCTGCGCAGGCGCCGGCCCGGCAATGCGATCCTTACCTTTGCCTTGCTTACACGCGCGCTTTGTAATGTATCGAGCCAGTCATTGCATTACGCAAATCATTTCTAGTGCTTTCTATGTTGTAGCTAAATTTCGCCCTCGCTTCTTCGCTTTGTGTAATATTCTGTTTCTTTTCCAAATTGTGTAAATTCTATCTTTGCTTTTAGTGCTTAACTTTCCGTGTATGTAAATTTCTTCCGTGTAATTAAATAGCTTATAATTGAGTGCCGCGCATTTTTAATAAAGATCGCATTCGCTTCCCATTACCGAAGGCAAACTAACGGGTTCGAGCCCCGTGCACTTAGGTCTTATTTTAGCATCCTACAGTACAATGGAGTTGACTAAGAAAATTTGCTCTTTTGAGACATTTCGTTATTGCCACCCTTTAAAATAAATAATATTTAACAAAACTTACAAACTCCTCTTCCAAAATGCAAGACAATACTCAATGTAGATTTATAAATGAGCATAATTATCGTGATTCAAATTAATATATTCTGTTAACATGTTACGCACTGGTACTTCCACTTTAAATATTCGAGCAGCCTGTTCAAAAAACAACTCCTTAAGGGCACTGGTCTCACCGCGAGCTACTAAGCTATCTTTTGTTCGTGTTTATATCCGATAGTTCATAGCTTAGTAGCTCGCGGTGAGACCAGTGCCTAAGGTGCATTCAGACCAAACGAGCATTCGCTATTCTATCCCCCACTCTACGAAATCAACGAATCACGTTTCGTGTAACGATCGAATTTCGTAGAGTAGGGGGTTAGAATAGCGAATGATCGTTTGGTCTGAATGCACCTTTAAAATCCTGAAATCGTCACAGATCTGACGCCCAAGTGTCCCATAGTTCTAAAATCCGTACAATCCTTGGCTGGAGCTAAGTTTGCGAACTCCCATACAAAGCATTTTAATTCAGTACATAGAGAATCCGACTGCGAGAACCGTTCCTCTCAGTCTCGGCGTTATAAATGTTTCAACTTCTATACTGTCAGGGTTCTGATGGCAGAATTGTCTTTGTAAAATACACGGTGCTTGTGAGCATTCCGAAAGATTTTAATGCTGAATTCCTGAGCATATATAGAATATTTAATGCTATATAAAATTTCCTGGATTCGGCTTGGTTCCAGAGATAATTAACCTTTTTTCGAAATAAGTTTTTCGACGTAACTCGTCATAAAACTTCTTTTTGATTACAATGCTACTACAATGTGTTCTAATATTACCACCTTTTACCTGACAATCAAAAAATAAGAATAGACTTGACGAAAACACCTGTCCCTAAAAAAAATTTTAACAAATTTTTGTTATGATAAAAAGTATTGGAAATGTTAAAAAGTATTGAAACAATCTAAAAAAAGAAGTTTTTTTTGTAGACTTTACTTTTACTTTTTTTTTACTTAGGTCTTATAATATTTTTTGTTTATTTTGATGTCTAGAATGCATAATAGTTAAAATCTTTCGCAATGCTCGCGAGCACCGTGTCTTTAATAAGGTGGGATAAGATAAAACGGTTTTTAATGGGGTATGACAAGAAGTTGTCCCTCTGGCACAGTGTCTGCTGGTAGCTTTTTGTCTTACCCCATTAAAAAACAGTTTCATTTTATCTTACCTACTTACTTTACTTTCTTGAAATATATCGCACATTGGCTTTCGAAAGAGAACTATTAACATGATAGATAATAATCGCCAGCGTGCCTACCCAACTAGCAAAGAAGTCATATAAATCAAGAGTTATACGACCTTTAGCCATATAAGAGTTTTATAGTCGTTTTTAGTTAACCTGTTAGTCAAATAAACGTTATAAATCTGATAGTTTAGTCGTCCTACCAAATAGTCTAATTACTATGGTAAATAAACGTTTTTGCGACTTAATTATACAACAATCATGTAGAGGTTTTAAAGAAAACGTTTACTTAATGATGTTCAAAGTTGTATAAACGTTTTCGTCTTATAAAGGGTTTAGAAAAAACAGAACCGTCGTAATAAGGTCATTTTTACAACGTCTACATAATTTTATTGTTGTATAAGTGATATCATAAAACCTTATCTCGACAGTTATATAGCGGTATTGAAGATAACTTCAATATGACAAAAAGATATCAGCGGGACTGTTATCTACCCTTTATTCAACAGTTGGTTATATTAACGTCAAACAAAAACTTTGAAAAACCTTTAGTTGTTGCCGAACTCGTTATATTCCTTTTATTGGACTATATGTTTTTAAATTGATTTTAAGTTACGGTTATAAAACATCATGCAATTTAGAGTCGATTTGAAATTAATATTATAAAACATCAGTCGCCATTTCGTGAGCATCACAGTACTATTTAAAAGAAAAAAACCATGGACGTTACATCGTGGAAACGGTACAAACGAAGTGGCGGACTAGTAACGGCGGCTTAGTAATGGCGGACAATTTGTAGTCGTTATAAAAACCTTTACTTAAGATAAAGTTATATTGTAGTCGTATAAGTATAAATCCATGACTTGTTCCAAAATGGCTAACCTTAACTATAATAAAATATGAAGAAATATTGTTATAAATTATAATTATTTCGCATATATTAAGAGCGCGACAGCAAAAAACTGTATATCATCATAAACTTTAACGGTAAAGTGACCTTCCCATACGAATTCAGCTCACGCCAAATGTGCAAATGCTCAATATATAGAACAATAATTTCTATTACAAATCTTATAAAATTACCTTGTATTATTTTTCCGTACACTTTTTTGTCACACACACCAAGTTATGCGCGTATCTAAAATAAATGTCAGGAGCAGTTTTATAAATAAAACCTAAAAACATTTATGTAACTTAAAAGTCCGATAAGCAATGAGTAAGGGTTATACTAAACCTTCTATAAAACAAAATGGTCAGTAATAAAACATTTATTTGATATTTAGGTCGCGTAAAGGTTTTTGTTGTACTCTTTATACAACGTTTTGGTCATTCCTTAATCGTTACAATACCTTTAATAAACGATTTAAGTCGCCATGCAAACCTTTATTTAACGTTTATCTCACCAATAAGTCGTATAATTTGCGCCACTTTTGCCTTTTATAACCGTTTACCTTACGTTTATATGACCAACCAAATTAGACTAGAAGTTATATGCAAAACGTTGTCTCAACTTCTATATGACTATATTTTGCTAGTTGGGTAGCCAAGATGCCATTTTGCAAACCTACACGGTAAGCGATAATAAGTAATAAATGTATGAGAATGAGAGATTCGTACGAAAAGTCACGTGACCATTTCCATACATTATTATAGTCACGTGACTTATCGCTTATTGTTATACGATTACAGAATTACATCTTGGCTAGGTATGCTGGTGGACACGTTACTGCGATCGCCAATCCGCTTGCCAAGCGTGGCGATTATAGGCATTTACCTCCTAATGCGTCTATAGGTATAGTTAATAGGAGAGGCCTACGTCCAGCAGTGGACTATCTTAAGCTGATGATGATTATGATCTTGGCTAGGCCAACAGTTGTCATAAGCGATTTATTAATTTATCTGAGATTTTTAGTTTAGGAAGGTAAAAATTGTTACCACCCCAACTCCTCCTGCGGGTGTCGTAAGAGTCGACTAAGGGATTGAAGTGTCACTGACCATATAAAATATTGATGATGGGCAGCAGCATCATCATAGTAGACACATTACTGCGATCGCCAATCCGCTTGCCCAGCGTGGCGACTATGGGCATTTACCTCCTAATGCGTATAGCATAGTTAATAGGAGAGGCCTACGTCCTGCAGTGGACTATCATAGGCTGATGCATGCATGAATGCATGCATGCAAATGTCAGCTTCACAAGTTTTAATAAAGTTTTTCAGGGAACCCGCAACAGGATTGGTCGACTCAAGCCGCTCCGTTCATAAATAGCGGTCCGCTCACTCTCTGAGATTTCAAGCACTGTTTATATTTTATTCAGTTCAAACTTACGTCCTTTCGTAAAAGTTTTTTCTTCAAGTATGTCTGGGCCAGGGTTGCCATCTGAGTCTTGAAGTTGTCATTATTAAAACTTTTGTACCAGATGTTAATACTTTTTTTAATAAATATATTTTCGATATCAATCATAGTAACTACGTCAGTCGAGAATATGAACTTGTAGCTTTTAACAAGGATGTTGTAACATTTTTCAATCTTTTTTTATTAAAGTTCTTTCATAAATAACATGATTTTCCTTATATGCTAACGGATGTCAGTGCTGTTTACAACAACAGACCTATAGAAGATAAATAAAGATAAAATGTTACGTGTCTCAGATAAAGAATAAACGAACCGATCATTTCGTTTAAAACGAAATTCTATATTTAAACTTAATATAATTAGTATAATTACAAATAAAAAATGTTTTTAATTATATTTAGTTTGAATTTAAAGTGTTTATAGTGTATTTAATTTAGTTTATAGTAGTTTAACATTATTGTCGGTCACCGCAACAGTTGTTCTTGAAATAAAACTTTTGAAACTTTTATATCTATACAATAACATCACGTGTACTATACATCACCCCGACGTTCCGATTCTGAACCCGCTTTAACGCACGGATGAGGAGTTCACTACTTTAGTACAATTTAGTTGCTGAGCTTAGTATATGTACTAGGGTAGAGAGTTTAGTAGTTATTTACCTACCTAAGTTTAGTATACCCGTAGCTATTTACCTACCTAAGTATCGCAGAAACTAGACGAGCGCCACCCCTGCGGGTAGCTGTGAATGTGCTCCCGGTTCGAAGTTATTATGAAAGTTGTCTCCACATTGTACGGTGTCAGTGTTTGTGACAAGCACTGCGTTTCCTAAAACTTTGTAATTTAACTTGATGCTAAATTTAGTACTTCTGTCTTTTAATTAGACAAGACAAGCTGCATAATTGGATCGTTGTCAGATTTAGGTTATCGTCTTTTCGGTGGACATACCTAAATATACAACACAATATAAAACAATTGACGGTACAACTAGGTTCCCCGGCCTATAGCCCTATGCAATGTAATATACATAGATTTATAAAAGTTGTTAACTCTTGACACCGAGTGGACAACTTTTGTTTTACGGACTGACAATGACCCAATTAATATGTCCAATGTGATCAACAATGGTAAATGTCTAAAGGTAGATGATCTGTTTAATCGTTTGCTACAACTGCAATACATACATAAAACAGATGTTTAAAGAGGCTCCCATATAAAAAACTATTTTTTTTATAAATTGTTAAAACGGTACGGAATGTTTCCTGCGCGAGTCCGACTCGCACTTGGGCGCTTATTGGAAGCTTATCTTCGGTGCATTGTTGCACTACTGTGAATTACCTAAAAGCGCATATTTAGGTATATATAATAGTAACCTCAAACTGCAACAATTGTTCAATTGTGCCAAGATGGGCAGGACATATTTATAGAATATAGGCAATCAACACTTTGATGGACCAATCAAAACTATTTATAAATGGCAGTTTAATTTTTTATAGGTTGAAATTAAAATTCATTACCGTGATGCATTGAAGAGGGGATGATACTTGTCAACTAAAAATAAAGACCGTTTTTGAAATGAAATTTAGTATGGCGTGCGGCTTCCATGTTTTATTTGTACTAGGCCTCAAAAGCAAGGAAATATAGGACGTCGAAGGACAATAAATTCTGCGTTCTATTTAAAGTCTTTTGTCCTATTTCTGTTCAAATCAATACAAATGCGTTGTTTCCGCGCCACGCAATTTAAACTAAAGTTAATCCCCGCTGAGCAATGCGGCTTTAACTATGGTTTATTTGTTCCAAATGAAACCGGCCTGCCAATTGTCGAGGTGTGGCGCGAGTGTTAGCGAGTAAATCAAGTGTGTGTCGGACTTAGCGTAGAAAATTTCCGGATTAAATCCCGATTCTTTCCAAACAGCTCGTTTTTTCCGGATTTTTTCGAAAACATCAATGAAAGTTCCACTATAATTTTCAAATTTTCAATTGGTTTAGCCAATGCGAATTAGATCTAATTTTCACTTTTACCCGGATAAAGCGATGTTATCGAAGAAAAATCAATTGAAATAGATGGCAAGGAGTGACAGTGACAGTGACATTGATTATTTCTGTAAAAACCCGAGAAAAACGAAAAAAAAAAACATAATTTTCATATTTTCATATGAAAAAAACCATTTGATTTTTTCCGACATTTTCAACGCTAGTCGGACTCGCGCTCAAAGGGTTCCTTACCATTGTGTATCCACTCACAATTGATATGTAAAATAAGAGTGATGACATGTAGCAATAGCTACATGGAGCGATACATACGTAGTTAAGGACTTAATCAAAACAGAAATAACGATCGCGTAAATTGTGTTACGAAAATTAGTCATAATAATTATGTGTGTCGTCAAAAATCTTTGTCAGGAGAAAAAAGCGTCATGTTTAGAAAATTTAGGCGCGTTTTGTTGATCGCTCATAGAATTTGAATTTGTCGCCCTTTTCCCTAACAAAAGTTGCAACACAAAATTTTACTTTGTAACACATAATTTTAAAAGTTAAATCCTGTTTTCATTAAGGTCCTTTAACAATGTAATTTTTTTTTGCAATTGTCCCTATGAAGCATACATACACATTAGTTAGATGAAAGGTCTACGGAAAGATCATGTCCATGAGGTTTCCCTCTCTGTCACTCTTTCATATTAGTGCGCCAAAGACAGTTACCTGCTTTTCGTTTACGATTGACGATTAAGCATTAGCGATTGGCAACTTGTCTAAGCCTGTTGTCCTGTTTTACCGCTGGCAGTGATACCCCGCCCATGCCGGGCAATTGTTTTTGTTTCCTTACGAAGCCCGTGTTATTGTTCTTAATTCTTGCATTAGGCGAGGGAGATAATGTTTGCCTTCGGTTTTAATGCTAGAACCCTGCCCACAGGGAGTATTTTTGCAAGCTTTTGTTTAACTTGCACACATTGTTAATTGTTACTTAAGGTATTCGCTTGTTTGGATTAAAAAAAAATTGAGCCAGCAATTTGTTTTTGAAATTAAAATGAAAATACAATCAAAAGTTTTGCCTCATATCAGGGTCATTGTCAGTCCGAAAAACAAAAGTTGTCCACGCGGTGGTCAAAAGTTAACAGCTTTTATAAATCTATGTTACGGTTTGATTGCATAGGGCTATAGACCGGGGAGCCTAGTTATACCGTCAATTGTTTTATCCCAAAATTAGTAGGTACAGGAATTCCTTCACTTTAGGTATGTCCACCGAAAAGACGATAACCGAAATCTGACAATGACCTATCAACGGGTTTGGCATAAATTGGGTCAATCTACAAGAATGTAACATCAGTTACCCATTCTTTTGTACGTTCTTATAATGGCCATGGAAACCTAACTTTGATTAATCAATTTAAAAACTCACAAAATAAAATTTAGTAACTGACGTCACATTTACTAGATCTGTTTACCAAACTGTGTTTAATAGAACTCGCGGCTATCCGTCACTTTTTAATTCATACAATAAAAAAGAGATAGGCGACCGCAGTTTTTAATGAACTATGAATTTTTGCAAACAACTTGACTCGCTGCATTTTACTCAATTGTTACACAGTACAAATTGATACTGATTTTGTGAAGCCTTGTCATATGAGATAATACTACCGCTTATTTTCTAATCGGTGAAGTGCAAGAGAATGTGTGATTTACGACCCGCTGAGCTTTGCTGTTTGGTTGCCAAACGTTTTATCTCACATTTTTGAACTCGAATTATTTTCACATTAGTTTCCTAGACTGTTCAAATAGAGAGTTTAACATAATACGAGTATAATTAATATTTTTTATAAGTTTACTAGTGCAGAACATATTGTGAAAACACTAATCAAATTATTTATTAACTAAATATTTTGATTTTTACTTTTTATTTTTCCCCAGTAGTCACACTACTTAATACTTTATCAATTATAAATATTAGATGTCATATACCAAAGAAAAACAGAGAAAATTTACCAAAGAAGAAAAGAGAAAATTGACCGGTGGTTGCTAAGACCGAGTGGCCGAGGGGTACAGGCATCAGCCGCGAAAGCTGAGTACTTGGGTTCGATCCCCACCTCGGACGTTAGGTGATCTTGGTCGTTTTTCTTTGGTATATGACATCTAATATTTATAATTTACTAAAGGTTAAGAGTCCATTGATAATAAATAAAATAATTAAAAAATTAAAAAACACGACTGCCGTTTTAAGCGAACTGAAAAGTAACAAATAATTCCTTTTTCAGATTAATTCTTGTTAGCGTATCTACATAATAATAGGCGCTTGTCTTATTACTTACTAGATTTTGTTTCAATTGCAGTCGGGGAACCTCCATATATTTATATTTTCCGCAATTAAAGGTTCCCCGACTGCAATCGAAACAAAATCTAGTAAGTAATAAGACAAGCGCCTATTATTATGTAGATACGCTAACAAGAATTAATCTGAAAAAGGAATTATTTGTTACTTTTCAGTTCGCTTAAAACGGCAGTCGTGTTTTTTAATTTTTTAATTATTTTATTTATTTGAAACCTTTTAGTGAATCTGGAGATTCCTTAAAGTTGGATAGAATTTCAAAAACCGATATCACAGAAGGTTTAAGCTTCCTCCAACCTGCAAAGGGGGCCGGGGGCCCGAGGAGTTCCCATCCCGCTAATTTTGGGCGAATACGAAGGGCACGCCACGTAAGGGCCGGAACATTACTGGAACCAGATTAAATTTATGTTGAGCGAGTCCAAAGGCCGAGCTTCAGGGTGAGCTTCGCGGAGGCCCGGACCTTCACTTCGAGAGCCCAAGTACGTCGCTTGCAAATTTAAATCGAGGCCGAAGGTCGAGCTGCGAGAAAATTGAACTACCATGCTTCTTCAAATACCCCAGCATCTAAAAAACCGACATCCGCGTAGGGCCCAAGGCACGACGAGCGAGCCCACACGGTACAACCGTCCCTCCTAACTAATTTAATAATCGAATTGGAGGGCCCAGCGTGCAACGGTTCGCTTCGAACTCCAACGAAGACTTAAAGCCGAGCTCCGCGACCTCCGCGCAGATCCAAAAGCGGCACTCAGAGGCGTGCTAGTTCGCGAGGCGGAAGGCCGAGCCGCTAAAACCCAGCACTATCACATCAGCCGACGGAATAGTGTAACGTTGAAATGGATCCGACGATCGTTTCGACAACGTGCAAAGGCCGTAGGACGTACTCCGTGTAGGACCGAAGGCCCGAATCGTTCTTTAGAGAAGCGCTGGTTTGCGAGGCCAAACAGGCCGGACCACCGGGGTCAGAGGCACAGACTGGAGCGTAACTATCGGGGTGCTTCAAGCCCGATGGTCGGAGTCCCGACGAGCGAGCCCAAGCGGTACAACCGTCCTTCTTAACTGCCTTAACAATCGAAGCCAGAGCCCAGCGCTACCACACTACGTGATGGAATAGTGTAACATGAAAACGAATCGGAGATCTGCAGACCCAACGATCGTTTCCACAACCTGCGAAGGCTGTAAACCGTGCTCCGCGTAGGGCTGAAGGCCCGAAGTGTCCCCCAAAGGCGCGCCGGCTTACAAGGCCGAAGACCAAGCTACCAGAGCCCAGCGCTCCTTCGCTATACCTACAATGGAAAAGTGTAGCATTAAAACGAATCTCAGGGCCGCAGGGAGGGACATTCCTCTGATATGCGAAACATATCGTACGTTATTTTTTGATATTGTATTCTGGCCATTCTCGGCAACGCTGGCCTAATACTTGTTGGGAACTTCTCATACATCCTCGATTTTCTTCGCAGATGTATGCAAGTTCCCTCACGATGTTTTCCTTCACGGTAAAGCACTTTTTGTACAGTACTGGACTAAATGTCACACTACGATTTTGAATCGAAATCGACTGTTTGGGCTATCATTTTTCCAGCATTCAAGTCGACACTTGTTTCCAACTAATATAATTAGGACTGATTATTGAGCTATTTCTTATTAATTAACCGTTACTTTCGAACAGTTTAGACAACTGAGGCAGCTGTGGCAGCTTTTGGTAGTCATGTCATCATCAAAATATGACAACTTCACTTGCCTATGAATTATTATCGGATCCAATGTATAATTTTGTTCAGTTTCTATGAGAAATGATTATTAACTAGCTCATGAAATTTTAGGTACTGTTAACACTGAAAAAAAAATCGCCTGAAAGTCTATTTTGTATCGGAATCATGGAGTGAACTTGAACTTTTGACCGGTACTGTATATCAAACGATATATCGTATATAAGTTTTATTTGAAAAACTCATCGGTTACGAGGAGCCGGGGATTGAACCCACAACCGCTGCGTAGCAGCCGTGCAATTTACCCCTTGACCACAAGCGCGTACATACAATCTGTCTGTCTCATACACACGGTCCTGTCACGGGTTAGGCATTGAAGAAAAACTTCAATAGTGCGATGTAGAACATTTCGAGTTTTCTCTTCAAACATATACTTAAACATATAACTTGTATATATATTTGCAATCGGCATACAACATGCTTTAATTTGATACCCAAATCATAGCATTTAGATGAAACATTATTCTTTGCGCTTTAATTGTATTTATATGGATCTGGCTTTTCTAGAATAAGTAACAAACATATAAGTTATATACATATTCGTAATCGTTGTTTAAAGCTCTTCATTTTGATACCAAACTCGATAGATTTCTTTCATATTTATTTTTATTGGTTAGATAATATTGAATTTTTAGGCCGCCATATTGTTTTTAACGTGACGTCACATATCCTATGTTACCCGCGACGTCACGAGGATTCTAATGATACCTTACACCATTAAAAACCATTAAGCGGTCGCGAAGATCTGCGCGTTTAAAGAAAATATGAAACATACATAGGGGCTGAACACATATACTCTCCTTTTGGCAGTCGTGTAAAAAATGTGCATAAAACCTTAGGTCTCAGTAAAAGCAAAATTAAAGTTCACAGTTTTTGTATTACGAAGTTAAATTCTACCTAATCAACCTTTGAGAGTAAAAAAAGAAGGCAAATTCAAATTTTCAATAAGCGAACAATTCGCAGACCCAATTTTAAAAATTTGTCTCCTTTTTCTACTTCAAAAGATTGTTGAACAGCGTATACCCTATAAGTTGTATGGCTAATTTTAGTAACATATAATGAACGAGATAGTGATTTTTATTTTGATTGAGCTCTTAACTATATACAATTTTGGGCTTGTCCATTAATCATGTCAAACGATTTTGGCCCATCCCATGGTGATACTTGTCGATATTTTCAGGCCCCCCCCCCCCTATAGCCAATATGACGTGTAATTTTTGGCCAACTTAAGTAGTCCTTTTAATAACACTTCAATTTACGTACTTTATTGCACACGTGCTGGGAAAAAACTTTTTTGCCAACTACGAAGTTTTTTTAAAACTCAGTTCAGGATTTGATATCTGGTTATGTTTTTAAAAAAATATGCTGTTCAGCAGAGAGTAACAAAAAATTACATGTGATTTGTCCGATGACCCCCCCTAGCACGACAAAAAATCACCATAGGGTGATAATTGGTGATTTTTTCTCTCCCCCTATACACTATGACGTGATTAATGGACAAGCCCTTTGCTAGCGATCGTAAAACCGTTACATAAAAAAATGCGGATAAAAATCTTCAATAACAGCTCCGCGACTCAGAGGGCAGAACGGAAAATGATTGTCCGTTGATTAGAGTATCCAAAATAATATTTTCCTCCACTAATGGTGCCATGGTTTTCCGTGCTTTGCCTGCTTATTAGGTGCAACGTTTTCGAAATTTAGGGGAATCGGCCTCGAAACAATATTGTTATTTTAATGGCGGTCCCTACTCCCTACAAACGATGTCTTGTCTAAATTTCAATCAACGTCTTCGTGACCGGTTTGTGAATTTGTGTGAAACTGTAGCGTTACCACGAGCTGTCACTGCGTTCTTAACGCGTTACTTTCCGCTTCGTTCAAGTGTGATTTTCCATAAAAAATACTGCAAATATTTACAGGATAAGTTAGTTTTTATATTGATTTAAGCTTTCACGATTATCACTCATATTTTAAAGACAAATGGGTCTTAATCGCGTAAACTTACGTTTAATTATATCCTGACGTTTCGGGCATGACGTTACACCTGTGGTCGCAGGCAGACTGTGAAGTTAGTTTTTCATCCTGAATGAATCATCCAATCCAAATAAAAAAAATGTTCGTTAGATTGATTTTTGGGGGTAAAATTTTAGAATGTATAAAAAACCACCAATAATATAATATGAATAGAGGGGGCTTTTTAATAATGACTTGCTATTTTTATGTCCCCGGAGTTATCCGACGATAAAGTCACATTTTTTTTGGATTCAATGCACAAATCTGGGAAACTCCGATACGATTTCGACTTATCCTGTACCTAAACATTAAAAAAAATATTGGAAATAAAACACGCATGTTTACAGTATTTTCTATGAAAAATTGAACCCAACCAATTCTTAGACCGAAAGTGTAATTTTAATAACATCAGGAAAGGAAAATTACCAAAAAAACCGTAAAACTGGTTAAACTGTGTGTATCCGCCTTAAAAATTATATATCACAAACAAGGCTTGCATAGTCCAGTCTTTTTCTTACGAAATCAAAGAATGAAAACTTTTCATACGTCAAACAGCATTTAGTTAATGCGTGTTAAGTTTATCACTTTGTAATCAATTCTAGCTCCAGGGAATCAGCGGTCGTCGGTCAAAGGGTCAAAGGGGATCAAATTAGCCCCCGAACAAATACTTCCACGTCACACCATCGAAGACTGACGTGTATTAATAGCTCAGCATTACCACTCATAAGGTGGATTTAGTTCAAACGAGCGAATGTTCATTCTATCCCCCATTCCACGAAATTCGTTCGTTACACAAAATGTTATTCGTCGAAATTCGTTGATTTCGTAGAGTGGGGGATAGAATGAGCACTCGCTCGTTTGGTCTCAATCCACCTTATGAGTGGTAACGCTGCGGTGAGATTCAAAAATCGCACTGTAGTGTTATTCACTAAGGAAACCGCCTTGCTAACAGCGCTGCGGCAGCGTCGAGCCTAAAAATGGTATTCACTAATGCACTTTAAACGCCAATAGCGCTCGGCGACGAATGGGGCGTGAGCTGGAACTACACCGCGTCGAGAGTTACCGTATACAGTTCGACGACGAGCCTGTTCTACGTTAGTGGATATCGTTTTTTGCAGCGCTGCGCTCTACGTCGAAGTGAAGGCTGTCTCGTCGTTGAGCTCGTTGACGAACGCAGCGTCGAATGTGTGAATAAGAGAATAGCATAGGTAGTAGCACGGTATGCGATAAACGCGTGACCAGCTGGTCACTTACCATGGTCACGCGTTTATCGCTTACCGTGCTACTTGTCACTTTCGCATTTGCATACTTGTTAGAACCTGACGGCGGCAACGATAAACGATTAAACACGGGACCATCATAAACCTACAGAAACTTTCCCTGAGAATATTCTGAATTTTGGAAACGTCTCGCTGGTGAACTTACTTGAGATCAATGTGTAGCCCAAAATTAAGGATAAATTTTAGTTATCTTAGTATGATCCTCGGCTTCTACATTGTGTCAGTTCGATACTTGGGTATTATTACCTGAAAATCAATTTAAGGTAAAAATTATTGAATTTACTGACAAATTTGACCATTATCAGAGCAGACTTTGTAGCTTGCATTTGAATCATTTTTTTGGGACAAAATTTTTCATCGTTATTAGGTTATTAAAAGTTTTTTTGATGAACTGACAAGTCTGCCCATGGCCAGATCGTAAGTGTAGCTCGCACTTGGCCTGATTTTGAAACATGAAACTATTAATTGGTTAATCAGTAGGTCACTTCGTATGCGTCATCATACGGTCGACTGTCAAAGGGTTAACTGTTATATTATTATCAGCCTGGTTTAGTGTCCCACTGCTGGGCAAAGGCCTCCCCTCTTTTCGTCCATTCGGCCCGGTCATCACATTTCTCCCGCCAATTCGGATAAAACGCGTCCAGGTCGTCCCGCCATCTCCTTCTCGGTCTACCAATGCCCCGGCCAGCACCATCGAAGGTTTCCCGTGGGTCCCAACTGTTAAGAAAGCAAAATAATAACAAACATTGTGCCATCGGAGACAGACGCGTATTAATAGCGCAGCGTTACCACTCTTATAATGAGTTTGTACCGCATCAGTCGACTTGGGATCAATGTGTAGTCTAAAGCAGAAGCTTTTAGAGGTTTTAAATTAAATGAATGAATGAAATGAAATAAAATTTATTTACGACAAGCACAATTAACATATACACATCTTACAAATAAGCACATAACAACAGCTTTTTTTTTTTTTTATACCACGTCGGTGGCAAACAAGCATACGGCCCGCCTGATGGAAAGCAGTCACCGTAGCCTATGGGCGCTTGAAACCCCAGGGGTGTCACATGCGCGTTGCCGACCCAATAAGAACTTGTACACTCCTCTTTTGAAGAACCCCATACTGTAGTCCAACGGGAAAACCTCGGCAGGGAGCTCATTCCACAGACGGACCGTCCACGGGAGGAAGCTTGCCATAAAAGGGTCACAACTCGGCATGTAGCTGGCTAAGCCAGCGCTGTTCTTCCGTTGTGACCCACCAGGTATGTACACTGGCCGACGAGGCGACCACGCTGGCAAACAAGTAAACATAAATACAAAATGACTTAAAACTAAAATACGCACAATGGCCTGGTATCACACTATATCGGACGCGTCGAAATTAGACACTAGACAGAAATTATCTCCAGCAGTTAAAAAGATAATTCTGTTTCTTGGTCGTTCAAATATTACATAATAAATAAATAAATAATAAATAAATATCTTGGGACATCTTACACAAATCGACCTAGTCCCACGGTAAGCTCAATTAAGGCTTGTGATGTGGGTACTAGGCGACGACATACATAATAGATAGATACATATAGCTACTTATATACATAGACAGCCATGACCAAGGAACAATAGGCTACTTGACTCATATCAAATTTAGTGCAAAAAATTATTATTTTCTGTAGTATTTATTGAAAAGATCAATATTTTTCGATTACGGTGTATTAAAAGTGTTTGATGGGTTCATATTTTTTATTGAAAAATTGGTTTTATTTTTTTTTATTTCGTTCTCTGAAAACGGTGTCGGCCATGATATGACGTCATAGGATCTTAAACTAACTTCATGTCATACCTTATACGAGTGAAATTCGCCATGGACATATAGGCATGTAGCGTTGACATAACGTAAGCGACATGTCAAATGTTTGTTTTCGGTTTGAGTGACGTCACACCACAGATAATCTAAGCATTAACATGGCTAGTATCGTTTTCGCGCGGTAACGAAAGTTTAAATTTTAAGTTATAATTTTGCGGTTTTCTAGGTCGTGAAAAAATATATTCATATTTTTTTCCCGTTAATCTGATATTGATTAATAATATACGACAAACTTTAAAAATGGGTCAAGTAGCCTATTATTTGTGATAAATAAATACACAAATAATGCTCTCGCCGGGATTCGAACCCGGAACATCCAGCTTCGGTAATATTCAGTAATATAATGAATATTACTTAATGTTATAACATACAAGATAGTTTTTTTAGGGTTCCGTAGCCAAAATGGCAAAAACGGAACCCTTATAGATTCGTCATGTCCGTCTGTCCGTCTGTCCGTCTGTCACAGCCGATTTACTCGGAAACTATAAATGCTACAGTAACGAAATTTGGTAAGGATATGTGTTGTATAAACCGCTACAGGATTATGATACTAAATTGTAAAAAAAACCATTGGGGTGGGGGCCCTCCATACATGTAACTGAGGGATAGAAATTTTTTTTTAGTTGTATATAAGCGTGTGGGGTATTAATAGAAAGGTCTTTGAAAATTATATCAAGGTTTATTAATCTCATTTTTATTTAAGCAAATCGTTTTCGAGATATCAGCTCTCAAAGTCTGAAAAATGTGTCCCCCCCCCTCTATTTTTTAAACTACGCAATTTAAAATTCTAAAAAAAATATATGTTATGCACATTAATAAACTCTATCAACGATTTTTGGTTTGATTAAATTATCTCCTATAGTTTTTGAGGCAGGTTGATTTAACTGTATTTTTACACGATAATGGTACGGAACCCTTAGCGCGCGAGTCCGACTCGCACTTGGCCGGTTTTTATTTTTGTAACGTCTAGTGTATTATGTATGATTGATGTAAACGTATGTGTGGCTACCATGTGGCTATGATGTTTATAATAGACTGATAGATTGATTCATTCGGCTTTCAAAGTTGTAATCAGAATGCGCAATTCTGATTCTTTACCATTCATCGGTACCTATCAAATTCATCCTGAAGTATTTTGGTACCACGGATATCATGCTTTAAAGTGATGAAATGTGTACTTTAAGCGCATTATCCTCGTAATTTGGGCCCCAAATATAGTCTTTATTTGTAGATATTTAAATAAATGTAAACAATCAACTTTTAGAGTTTTCGATTAGGTAGTTATAACATTAACTGGTAATAACCAATTACAAAACCACATGGATCTACTCGTATCACTGAATGACCTGCCAATGCCATTAACCAGTTTTAGTTGATCGTGTCATGTTTACCTATCCCTAGCTGAATCAAAAAGCTATTTGGGGGTAGATCTTGTTTCCATTTAGTTAAATAGCCAAATCAACAGAATATATGCAGCTATAATTATGTAAATTAAATGTTGGCATTTGTACAAATCTGAGGCTAGGTACCGTTCTCAATATAACGTGCGATGAGATTTTTGGATTGTCCTCGGCGAGAATTCAGATGTAAAAAAAATTACGGACGTGACTTTAAAATTTTATTTAACATTTTTGTATTACAGCTACCTACAGAAACATTTTTTGAAACGGAAACATGATTTTTTGCCGTGTGGTGACGGCAGTAAGAATACATTTGTCACCACCCCAACTCTTCCCGTGGGTGTCGTAGGAGTCGACTAAGGGACTAAAGTGTTACTGATCATACACTTGACCCGGGTATGTCTTTAAACTACGTCCAACAAGTGAGGTAAGGCACAGCGAAATGTAATTTCGCTTGAATCTTGAGCAGCCTGTCTGGGGAAGTACCTCCACCTTACGGAATACCGCAGCCATAATAGCACTACTACCTATTATATAGGTATGTGATGTTGTGTTTCTGACGGTGAGTAAGGTTTCCAGAGCTCCAACCTCCCCAATGTCCCCCTTAATGACGATGACAGCGCAGATCAAGAAACTACCCCAGGAGGGTACCAGCTGCACTAGCGCTGGAGAATCCCTTTCTGGGCTTCCATGCTCAGGTAATGTCGTGCCTGAGCGTGGACGCCGAGAGCGCCCCGTTTCGTATTCTGGGGGGGGGGGGGGGGCAAATCCGCGCTCCGCCATCCACCATCCTCCCGAGGCAAGACCAGGACGGCTACGGCAGCCCCTGCCACGCTCGCTGTGGACTTCTGCAACATCAGGGGTTTGCATTCAAATCTTAATGCTGTCCATCATCACCTAGACACAGCCAAGCCGGCCTTGCTTTTTCTAACGGAGACGCAGGTATCGTCTCCAGCGGACACGAAATACCTCTCCAACCCTGGGTACGAACTGGAGCATTCCTTTCTCCCTAGGGCTGGAGTGTGTGTGTACGTTAGAGGCGATATCAGTTCTCGTCGCCTCAGGAATCTTGAAGGTAAAGACCTTTCCATCTTATGGCTGCGTGTTGACTGCGGCGATCATCCTCGCGTCTACTCATGCCTCTATATGTCCCATAGCGGTGATGCCGAAACTGACCGACTCTTGGAGCAGATACAAACGGCTGTAGATTCTGTGCAGCAGCAGATCCCATCCGCCGAGATCATCGTTCTTGGCGATTTCAATGCCCACCATGCCGAATGGCTGGGCTCCAGCAAGACTGATCATGCGGGGAGATCTGTTCACGACTTTGCTCTGACCTACGGCTTGACACAACTGATTACAGCGCCTACGCGAATCCCAGATGTGGAGAGCCAGGAACCTTCCCTGTTGGACCTTCTGCTGACTTCTCACCCGGTTGGTTATGATGTATCCGTTGTAGCCCCTCTCGGTTCCTCGGATCATTGCCTCATCCGGAGTACAGTGCCACTCACGTGCCCGCCGCGTCGGCAAGTTGCTTGCAGCCGCCGTGTGTGGCACTATAAGTCAGCAGACTGGGATGGGATGCGGGTATTTTTTGCGTCCTACCCTTGGGGGCAGGTTTGCTTCACATCGCCGGATGATCCCGATATCGCTGCTGACTCTGTTGCTGACGTGGTGCTTCAGGGGATGGAACTTTTCATTCCATCCTCTGCGGTACCTGTTGGTGGCAAAACCCAGCCTTGGTTTGATCGCTCCTCCAAAAAGGCGGCTCGCCGAAAGATGGAGTGCTACCAAGCCTGGGCTAATGCGGCGGCGGTTCAGGATGTAAATACCAGCGCATTAAAAAAGGAGTTCAACTTTGCCTCCAGGTCCTTCAAAAGAGCCATTGCCAGAGCAAAGTCGTTGCACATTGGTAGGATTGGCGAGAAACTAGAGCGCCTCCCCTCGGGAACTCGTGCGTTCTGGTCTCTTGCCAAAGCTATCCAGGGGAATTTCTGCGCGCCGTCTTTTCCACCTCTGCATACGGGGAATGATTCGTTGGCCCACGACGCAAAGGACAAAGCCGATTTATTGGGTAAGCTTTTTGCGTCCAACTCGACTTTGGATGACGGGGGTCAAGCGCCGCCGTCTATACCGCGGTGCGAGAGCTGTATGCCGGATGTACAGTTCCGCCAAAGCTCTGTGCGTAAGGCTCTTCGCTCCCTCGACATCCATAAGTCCAGTGGGCCTGATGGTATCCCCGTGGTTGTTTTGAAGATGTGTGCCCCTGAGTTGGCGCCGGTCTTAACGCGTCTTTTTCGGCTCTCCTACTCTTCTGGCGTAGAAGTCAGCTTTGGTGCACCCGATCCCTAAAAAAGGCGACCGCTCAAATCCATCCGACTACAGGCCGATAGCTATAACCTCCCTTTTCTCGAAGATTATGGAGTCCATAATTAATCGTCAGCTCCTCGGGTATCTTGAGGATCACCAGCTCCTGAGTGACCAACAATACGGTTTCCGTAGGGGTCGTTCGGCTGGTGATCTTTTAGTTTACCTAACACATTGCTGGGCAATGGCGATAGAGACAAAAGGTGAGGCACTGGCAGTTAGTTTGGATGTTGCGAAGGCCTTCGATCGCGTTTGGCACAAAGCCCTTCTTTCGAAACTTCCATCCTATGGGCTTCCAGGGAAATTATGCGAATGGGTCAGTAGTTTTCTAGCAGACAGAAGCATTAAGGTCGTTGTTGACGGTGAATGCTCTGATTCAATGTCTGTGAATGCTGGTGTCCCTCAAGGCTGTGTGCTATCACCCACGCTATTCCTCCTGCATATTAATGACATGTTGCATACTAGCGGCATTCATCGTTATGCGGATGATAGTACGGGTGATGCCTCCTACACCGGCCGTGCTAATATTTCCCGGGAAAACGTCATTGAGAGCCGGAACAAACTTGTGTCTGAAATTGAGACCTCCCTAAAAGAAGTCTCAGATTGGGGTCGGCTTAATTTGGTCCGATTTAACCCTACTAAGACACAGGTTTGCGCGTTCACCGCGAAAAAGCTTCCGTTTGTCGCGTCACCCCGTTTCGAGAGCACTTCCCTATCTGCCACAGCCAGTATTGGAATTCTTGGTGTTGACATCTCGAGTGATGTCCAGTTCCGCGTCCACCTAGAGGGTAAGGCCAAATTGGCCTCGAAGAAGCTCGGTGTGCTCAATAGATCGAGGCAGTATTTCACGCCGGCCCACCGCCTACAGCTTTATAAGGCGCAGGTTCGCCCGCATATGGAATACTGCTCTCATCTTTGGGCAGGGGCACCTAAGTACCAGCTTCTCCCTCTAGACCGCATCTAACGGAGAGCAGCTCGAGTTGTCAACTGCCAACGTATTACTGATCGGCTTGATACCCTGGCGCTGCGTAGAGACGTGGCCTCGCTCTGCATTTTCTATCGCATGTTTTCCGAGGAGTTGTTCGGATTAATACCTGCCGCTTCTTTCCGCCACCGCCCTACGCGACAATGTTTTCATTCTCACCATTTAGATGGTTGGCGGTCCTCAACTGTGCGCTTTTCTCGTAACTTCCTGCCTCGCACAGCTAAACTTTGGAACGAATTGTCACAAGCGGTGTTTCCGGACCGATACGACCTTCAAACCTTCAAGAAAAGAGCGTACTCCCACCTTAAAGGCCGGCAACGCATTTGCGATGCCTCTGGTGTTACG
Organism: Thaumatotibia leucotreta; assembly: GCA_025490895.1. Classification (NCBI taxonomy): domain Eukaryota; kingdom Metazoa; phylum Arthropoda; class Insecta; order Lepidoptera; family Tortricidae; genus Thaumatotibia; species Thaumatotibia leucotreta. The sequence continues at coordinate 60,061 of JALPQI010002973.1, forward strand.
GGTGTCTATGGGCGACGTTAATCGCTTTCCATCAGGCGATTCGTCTGTTCGTTTGCCACCTATAGCATAAAAAAAAAAATGGTAATATGATTAAAGTTTATTTTCAAGTTGGTATAGGAGACCCGCACTTTATCCCTTTAATTACACGTTGTTCCGCTACATGTCCTCACTTGTGACATAAGCAAGTGTAGTTAGTGGAACAATGCGAAACAATAAAAGTTGCGCGAGCGCCTGTCATTACCCCTTACACAACTAATGGCCCATGTTTTAACCCCTATGCAAGCATCAGGGAGATTTGTAGGAAATAAAATATGTAGCATGAATGAATGAATATACAAACGTTAGTATGTGTGGCTCCCGCGTTTCCGCTACTGCAGCTGTGGCCGGGTCGCATCCCACGATGGTGGGACGGTCGTTGCACCGTCATTTGAGGACGGTGGTGAGAGGCTGTTGAACTACGTAGCATTGTAGCTGATAAATATGTACTTGTAGACATTTGTAGGTACTTTTTTATGATAGGTAAATATCAACACCTTTTAAAATTATTAATAATCAGAAAAGTCAGGATTTCAGCTCTCAGCCCTTTGCCCGGTAGTTTCAACAGTACATTTTTAAAATTCATTATATAGATACCTATTTGATATGAACTGCTATTGAATTTCGTTGGTGCTCTTGTAATTTTTATGTAAGTATCTATGAGTTTTGAAAGGCAGCTACTAAAAACGAGGATAATTTAATACTTTCTTCGGTTACCGCGAGGATTATACATTAAATAAAACTATGAAAACGAATAAACTCGCGTATATTAACTAACTTTAACTTCATTCCGACGTTTCAAACACTTTACAGCAGAGTTGGGCAAAAAGTAATATTTGATTCCTTCCGATTACTTTTGTATGTGTACTTTGTAATATATATTACAAAGTACACATACAAATGTAATTTTCAGAAGTAATCATATTACTTTTTGCTCAACTCTGCTTTACAGGGTTCGTTACAGGGTTCGAACCGCGCGGGATGATCTTCAAATGCTTTCTAACTATAAAGTTTTCGATTAATGCATTATGAGGTCAGTAGTAAATCTAAATACCTACCATGTTGGAACATAAAATTGCTGTTGCTTTCGTAAAACCTAGTATTACGCAAATTCGTAAGTTATTAGGTCACAAAGTGGACACCGGGCCCCGGCCCGGGCCGGGCTTTAGTGAGTCATCGTAAAAACGCCATGATTAGGGTCAAAATTCTTTTCGTTGTCTTATTTTGTGTCCCTAAAAAACGTGACGCAGTGGTGATTTTTGTATGAGATGATGTTTTGTTTTCAATATCTGATGTATGGATTAAAATCTAGTGTGAAAAAGAGAAGACAAGTGCACCGGTTTTTTTATGTGCTGAGTCGAAACAGCAACTAAAAGCGTGACAGAGTGGTATAAAACAAGACAACGGAAAGAATTTTGACTCATAAACGTAAGGCCAATGATATTTTTTGTTTTTCGATTCCAACAAGACTGCGGGACTATTATTTCATAAAGACAATTGCTTTATTACGAATTGTGAACATGCCCGTCCGCCGCCATTAACAGAAACCCGGAAAAAATGCGTCAAAGGATATTCTGGAAAATTCTTCTCGCTTATTTCAAATTAAATCATGTCAAACAAAGCCACCCTACATAATAATAAAACGGTCTTTATGAAAAACTCTGACAGGGACGCGGGTTTGATGGAAATGGCTTGACGCGAAATACGAAATCTAAATCACACGATTTTATTGCGAATGATACTGTGATGCCTCCTAAGGTACTGCTATGCTATTCTCTTACGCCGCGGCCACGACATCGGTCTAAGGCGACCGGCTTAGCGGAAAACGTATGGGGCTCCCTCTCGTACATATATCGGCATCCCGCTCGCACTCATGGATTCGCTCGCCGCTGTTAGCCTTAAACCGATGTCGTGGCCAGGGCATTATTCCGCGAAATACGAAATCTAAATCACACGATTTTTATTGTGAATGAGACTGTGATGCCTCCTAAGATACTGCTATACTATTCTCTTATTCACACATTCGACGCTGCGTCCATCAACGACTCGACGACGAGACAGCCTTCACTTCGACGTCGAGCGCAGCGCTGTGAAAAACGGTACTCACTAACGTAGAACAGCTCGTCGTCGAACTGTAGGTGGTAACTCTCGACGCAGTGTAGTTCCAGCTCACGCCGCATTCGTCGCCGAGCGCTAGTATCGTTTAAAGTGCATTAGTGAATACCATTTTTAGGCTCGACACTGCCGCAGCGCTGACACAGCGCTAATAGCAAGGCGGTTTCCTTAGTGAATAACACTGCTGTTCTCACCGCAAGCTACTAAGCTATGAACTATGGGCTATAAACACAAACAAAAGATACTCACGTGTAAAAAGGAGATGATAGCTGGGCGAGTATCGCAGTGTCTCTTATATTTACACGGGAGAGCGTATCTTTTTTGTTCGTGTTTATAGCCGATAGTTCATAGCTTAGTAGCTCGTGGTGAGACCAGTGCCTAAGGTGTGAGCGAGAGAGGTTAAAGTGCGAGGGCGCTGGTTATAGTTAGGTACTTGCGTTCACACGGAAACGCTTATCTTTTGGTTGTTTCTTAATGCTTACTCGCTTGCGGTGGTGAAGTGCCTAAGTTTGACTGTTCCAATACACATAAACATAAAGAGACTTTATGTCATCATCCGTTATTTCTGGGAACATCTGCTCCAAATATAAGCCACACTTTCGATGTAGACTTGTTATATAACTACCTACACTTCCTTAAGTCTAAAATCGTTAATATAAATAGGAACTACTAGTAATTTGTAGTTCGAAAATCTATGTACACATAATGTAGTTATAACCTAACTATTTTGATATTTCTGTCTCGGCCGCACGTTGTGAATTTATTACTTAGGATGGGATTGTACCTGTAGTACAGGTCCTGTACATTAGGTACTAACTACTCTCTATTCTACTCTCATTATATAGGTACATTAACTTTTCAGTCATTTTCAGTTATCTTGTAGCAGACGCATGTTTATCTGCTATTCTGTCATTATGATCCTGTTTCCCAACTCCTCCTGCGGGTGTCGTAAGAGTCGACTAAGGAATTGAAGTGTCACTGACCATTATTTTATAAAATATTGATGATGGGCAGCAGCGTCATCATAGTGGACACATTTTACTGCGATCGCCAATCCGCTTGCCCAGCATGGCGATTATGGGAATTTACCTCCTAATGCGCCTATGCGCATAGTTAATAGGAGAGGCCTACGTCCAGCTGTGGACTATCATTGGCTGATGATAATGATATATAGTGATAATCCTGTTTGCTTTTATAAAACGGCAAATAAAGTGGTGATGGTCACGAACAATAAAAAAACAAAAAAAATCCATGGAAACACTCTGACTGCTTCTGCTGTTAAGTTAATCGGCCTCTGACTGTGTCAACTGCCACTTCCATGCCCCCTATATCTGGAGGCGGGTTGAGGACTCATTTGTAAACAGTGCGCGCGGATTATTCCGCTGTCCGTCCGTCTAATTCTGCTGGACGAAGCGACAGGTGCATGGAGGTGGCAATATTCCAAGGCGTTATACTATACAGGGTGTTATACCATCCACTAAAAACCTTGAACGTTGGTAGGTTATACTGAACAACTTTTATTATGGAGCCAACCCAGAAATTTTCAAAAAAATGTTGGCTCTTTCAAACAAAATATCGTTATCAATCGGTCACGGACACGATGTATGAAAGAGACATTTTTTTTGTTTTTTTTTTTGGTCCCATAGTAAAAGTTGTTCAGTATAGTATAGCCTACTAAATCACCCCGTTCAAGGTTTTCAGTGGGTGGTGTAATATCATGTATAGGTGCACCGCGCGGTGATGGCAGTAAAAATACATTTCTCACCGCACCAATTTTTCCCATGGATGTCGTAAGAGTCGACAAATAAGTAAATAAATTAATTGTACTAAAATTGCCAATAGAAGGTATGTTTGATCTTAAACTGTACGATTCAGTCAATCACTCTGTTGCCGTCGTATCGGCGCGAACAAAACTGTAGATACGTCGATCCATCAACGTTGGTGAATACAAGTAGAAGTAATTGCCCCGGATTGCCATTTTCATTAATTTGCATCATTCTAGTGCGGTACGATTTTTTAATTCAATGAAGCAAATCTTTCATTTTAATCCGTCAGATCAGATGTTTAGTCGGCGATTAGCGGGTGAAGTGTTTAAGGCATTGGTCTCGCCGCGAGCTACTAAGTTATTAACTATCGGCTATGAATACGAACAAAAGATACGCACTCCCGTGTAAAAAAAAGAGACACGGCGATACTCGCCCGGCGGTGGTAGCTGATAGCCGGGCGAGTATCACCATGTCTCTTTTATGCTGAGACCAGTGCCTAATAAGTAGGTACTTACCAACAGCTAACTTTATTTAGGAATAAGTGTTAATACATATCGATCATCTTTTGTTGAAAACTCTTATGGTGTACCACAGGGTAGTATTCTTGGTCCCCTGTTGTTCTTAATATACATTAATGATTTACCTGATGTTCTTTCACATAATTGTATTCTGTTTGCGGACGATACCACCATCATTATTGAAGGAAAGGACCTTAACACCTACACTGATAACGTAAATTCTACCTTGAATCAAGCAGTAAATTGGTTAACAGTAAATAATTTAAAAGTTAACATCGTCAAAACTAAATTTATGCAATTTGGCACTTACAGAGCTAAAACATATAATCTTAATGTTAACTATTGTAATGAATCTATTGAAGAAGTATCACAAATTAAATTTTTAGGCATAACGATAGATTGTCATTGTAACTGGAAGGCTCAAATAAGCAATATCTGTTCCACGTTGAATAAGTTCGTTTATGCTTTAAGAAGGGTGCGCCAATTGGTATCCTTGACAGCCTCTATTACGGCTTATAATGGTTATGTCGATTCGGTCTTGAGGTATGGTATAATAACATGGGGAAATTCCACGGACATCCATGATGTATTCCTAATTCAAAAACGCTGTATTAGAGCCATATTTGGCCTTAAGCAAGATGATTCCTGTCGCCCATTTTTTGTTAATCATGGAATCCTTACGGTGCATTGCCTTTACATTTTGGAAGTCTGTTCATTTGTTTATAAGCATAAATATTTATTTAGAGAATTGAAGGATATGGCATCTGGAGTGATTCGTGAACAGTATATGTACAAGTTATATAGGCCTCGTGCACGATTACAACTGGCTTCAAAAAACTGCTTTATTATGAGTATAGACATATTTAATAGACTGCCAGATACTTTTAAAAGCAGTAACAACTTTATAGAATTTAAAAAATCAATTAAGCAATGGCTTTTGGACAAGTGTTTTTACAGTTTAAAGGAATTTATGGAATGTAATTCGTCAATTTAGTAATAGGCAACAACACCATTTATCTATGACATTCGTATTAGTTTTGTATAACATTAATATCCCCTTTTATTTGTACTGTTTTAAATAATATATATATTTTTATATACCTAATTGAGTAAACCTATTGTTATTAATGTAATCTAATCATTATTTAAATTGCAATGTGACATGTCAATATGTAAATTAGCTTTGTTAGACAATGTGTATAAGTCTGTAAAGACAGGGTTCGGTGAAACCATCACACTGACAATGTATCTGTTTTATGTACCTACCTGAATTCCATACACAATAAAGATTTATGATTTATGATTTTATTTATGAGAAATCTTAATAATTGTGCGCGATAATATAAGAATACAGAATCAAACAAAAACAATAGATTTAGGTATATAACATATAAATAAACCATTTTCCCCTCACGTCATTCAATGCCATTCACGCTAATGTTGTTTTCATTAGCATATCAATTCGTCATACATTCGCAACTCCGGCCTAAATAAACCCTTAAAAAACTCGTTATGTTCGGATTGCGAGCGACAATGGATTAAGAATTCATAAAATGTGCCCGTCAGGCCGTTAGATATTATAAAAGATTCAGGAATAATTTAAACACGTAGGGAAACAGAGGGCCTATCGCGAATAGCGAAAATTGTAAATTGGTATCATCTGTTTCTATCACTCATACAACACCTTCGTTGGAGTGACGGAGACAAGCTCGAAATTTACGATTTCCAAAGTTCGCGGTAGTTACATATGAGCGCGTAACAAAGTTGCCAATCGCTAACACTCAGTAGCGTAGCGAATCCTAGTTTTCTCTCTCTAACTATGACTCTTTTTTGTTAGTGCGAAAAAGACAGTTGCGTATAATGATTGGCATCTTGACTACGCACTAGCCATAATGCCATTCTGCAATCGTATACCTACGATAAACGATATGTCACGTACAAAAATAATGTATGGAAATAGTCACGTGACTTTTCGTCCGAAAGACATTCTCATACATTTATTACTTATCGCTTATCGTATATGATTGGAGAATGGTATCTTGGCTAGTCCTGCAGGGAGCTGGAATTTGACGTGATTCGGAAAAGGTTTTTGATAGGCACCTCCAGTTGCAAGTATACAGTAATTCGGTAATTAAACTTCAAAGAAATTGTCGAGAATTTTCATGAGAATTTAAGAGTAAGTTCTCATTGAGAATGTTTCCATGAGAACTTATTAAAAAAGTGTTATAAAGAATATTGTATTTCACAATTCAATACACAAAGCATAAAACAAACCTTAAAAGGCATGTACATACAAGGGTTTTGGCATGATTAGATTGCTTGTAAAAATTTAATAACCAAGAACATTATCTATAGAAGTTTCGCAACTTATGAAACTTCTCCTCGGTACATTGCTAGTCTAGAGGTAAAATAAGTATCAGAGATAAACAAATAGGTACTACACATTTAGCATTCAAAAGCTAGACGAAGATAAATCCTTAAATTTAATGTCTTTAAACCGCCCGAATTACGTTTGTGACATCATTTACTTAATTAGTAAATTTTAAAAAGAAGCGTAAATAAATAGAAAACGATCATGACGAAGAAATTTTTCGGTAAACACACAAATACTAATGCATTCGACATGATACATGATTCAAGAGTAGCTTTGTAAATCTCTAGGCTTAGCACAGGATTAGTGCGACAGTATGTCGCCGCGAGATAAACTATCCATCCCTCATATAGTTATCATCTCATATAGTTAGTAAAAGATGGAAAATCTATCTCGCGGCGACATACTGACATACCAATCATGTGCTAAGCATACTGATTCGTGCGCATAGTCACTCCAAAGACTGAAAAAATAAGGACAATTTATAGAGCTACAGAACAGAATCATGAATAAGTATTAGATATTGACTGGAACACGTCAGAGCATAAATAATTACACGTATCCTTCGGGAGGCGATCAATCTCGCTCATTCGATTAGAGAACAAGGCCGGGATTTATCTCCTTCACTGCAAATTAGTGGTGGAATAGGCTGCGGGTTTTATGCTTTACTTTTTGGATAACTGCATGCTTAGTTGCCAATCGCTAAGGGTGCGGCTCCAATGAGGCGGAGAGGAGCGGAGATGTGCAAAATTGGCCAATGAAACCGCATGACAGTGTTTCGAATTTTGAATTTGAAGAATGTAATTGGTCAATTTAGCATATCGTAGTTTTCCCTTTCTGTCAACTTATATAGTTATATTAGATAACTACCCATGTATAGCTAATGAGGATTTTTTATGTTATCTCTGTTGCGTGTAAGTCTAAGGCCTGGATGCTTAGCCAAATTGCCAATGGCTAACGCTTAGTAGCGTGACGTAGTTTTCCCTCTCTGTCACTCTTTCATATTAGTGCGACAAAAACAGTTAGCTGCCTTTCGTTTACGATTGACGATTGAGCGTTAGCGATTGGCAACTTGTCTAAGCACCCTAACAGCATTACGGATGGCATACTAGTATCGCCTCCGTTACGAATTCTGTCGTTACGTAAGACTTGTAAGATACCACAATTCTCGGAGATATCGAGTTCCTAACAAACATAAAAAAAAACCAGTTGAATTGAGTCCTTTTTCCTTGCTAAATTCTGTAGAAATAAAGTGTTTATAATTATTAATTTAGCGCAAATACAACCACCACAACGACATCCCACAATTATTTGTGAAAATTAATGTGTTCGTAACGTGTACCTAACTAGTGAGAAATTAAATTCTCAATAAAGGAATAAAACAACAAAAATGTATGCAAACATAATAGTAATTTTATTATATGTATAGATACATTTAAAGTAAGTATATCCCGCTGTTGACGACGTTTAAGAACTCATATTCGTAGGCTAATAAAAACGTAATAAGTTATAACCTCTATATCAAAATTACATTCTTTAAAGCATGTTAATGAAAAAAGACAAGTACTTAGCTGAAAATGTAGACCGATTCGTTTTACTTTTGAAATATGCAAGTTAATGTCCTCTGTGCAAGAGTTTTGACCTCTGGTTACTTGCACTCTGTAGCCGTATCATGTATTGGCAAGTATCGATTACGATACTTGTCAATACGATATTTTATTCGATACGTATAGCAGGCCATCGCGCTCGCTCCAATATGTGTGCGAGTACGATATAATGCATTACGTAGTAAAACCTAACGTAATCTACTTTCCTCATGTTACGGCTACTGTCTATCGCGCTCGCGGGTCAAAATTCTTTTCGGTGTCTTATTTTGTGTCCCTAAAAAACGTGACGCAGTGGTGATTTTTGTATGAGATGATGATGTTTTCAATTTCTGTTATATGAATTAAAATCTAGCGTGAAAAAGATATACAAGTGCACCGGATTTTTTTTATATAGGTACTGAGTCGAAACAGCAACTAAAAGCGTGACAGAGTGGTAGGAAACAAGACAACGAAAATAATTTTGACCCTCGCTCAAATGGGTCAAAATTCTTTTCGTTGTCTTATTTCGTGTCCCTAAAAAATGTGACGCAGTGGTGATTTTTGTATGAGATGATTTGTTTTAAATTTCTGATGTATGGATTAAAATCTAGCATGAAAAAGAAATACAAGTGCAATTTTTTAATATACTGAATCGAAACAGCAACTAAAAGCGTGACGGAGGGGTATAAAACAAGACAACGAAAATAATTTTGAACCAAATAAGTGCGATCGCGATACAAAGATTTACGTATCGAGTAAAACCTAACGTAACCGATACTTGAAAACTCATGGTACGGTTACTGTGGACCAATGAACTATATTTTCCTTTGCAGTTTGTTCGGAAAGTAAAGACACGTGAGCCGTATGAGTGCGCCTTGCAGCCAGACGCCTCCACTTTCCAAACAGACCAAGGTTCGAATATTATCTGTATATAACTGGCGAGAGGGGAGGGGCCCAATATTTGAAAGTGCGTTAGAGCAAAGATTTCAATCAAAGCTTTAAAAATAAGTAAATAAAGTATTAGAAATAGATACCTACATATTTGTATTTGCATAGGATATTCAAATATAACATAATTTATTGCAGTTGTTGGTTTTGCGAATTTAATATACTTAGAAATGATTTAGATTACAATTCACGTTTCTCATCTTGTCATCTTATTCATCAATTGGTATACAGAAGGTTCAATCGTAGACTTACTCGTAATAATAAAATATTCTCGGCTCAAGCTATCAGATTGTAATCGTGCGTGTATTTGAGCCGATTGGATTTCTCTTTTTAGAATTGAATTATTTAACCAAAGGAAAAAAAATATTCATTCTAGGTCAAAGGCTAGAATTTTTCATAGAAAATACTAATTTCCGTCTACTAATATGTCAGGTCTGTTGCTGAGCTGTGTGGTGAGCTGGTGACGGCAGTAAGAATACATTTGTCACCACCCCATCTCCTCCTGCGGGTGTCGCAAGAGTCGACTAAGGGATTGATGACCATTCTACAAATTGATGGGCAGCAGCGTCATCATAGTGGACACATTACGGCGATCGCCAATCCGCTTGCCCAGCGTGGCGATTATGGGCATTTACCTCCTAATGCACGCATAGTAATAGGAGAGGCCTATGTCCAGCAGTGGACTAACATAGGCTGATGATGATGATGATGATGATACTGCAATTCTTATTCGACTATGACGACCACCCACGAGATGAGTTGGGGTTGTCACCATGCGGCTATCATACGTACATTTATAAAAATCGGCAAAGTGCGAGTCGGACTCGCGTGCGAAGGGTTCCGTACCATTTTGAAAATACAGTTAATTCAGCCTATCTCAAAAACTATAAGAGATTAAAATCAAACTAAAAATCATTGATAGAGTTTATTAATATGCGTAGCATTTTTTTTTAATTTTATGTCGCGTTGTGTATAAATTAGAGAGGGGGGACACATTCTTCAGACTTTCAGAGCTGATACCTCGAAAACGGTACGCTAAAATAAAAATGTGAAATATAAACCTTCATATCATTTTCAAAGGCCTTTCTACTGATACCCCACACGCTTAAATACAACTAAAAAAAATCTATCCCTCAGTTACATGTATGGAGGGCCCTAACCCCAATTATTTTTTTTACAATATAGTACCATAATTCTGTAGCGGTTTATACATCATATATTCTTACCAAATTTCATTACTGTAGCATTTATAGTTTCCGAGTAAATCGGCTGTGACAGACGGAGAGACGGACATGAGGAATCTACTCTTACTCTAGATCTTTTTTGGTGCGTGCTGTGATATTATGGAATGGGTTGCCGCAGTCCCTCAGACAGGCTCAGTCTGTAACGTCACTCAAGAACGGTCTGAAGAAGTTGTGGCTCTCCGACAGTTTGTGAAATGGTTGAGTATTTTTTTTTTATAGATATGTAGTATATGTAGTATATGTATTTTACATTATAACTATATGTGTAGTTTATGTACGAATTAAGCATAGTAGGTAATATAGTACATTTACAGTAGTAATTCAAATCACGCACTGTACACGTTTGTTTGTCTATCTCTTGTTTCATATAGTTCACTCTTTTGCTCAAAGGCTAACTGGAAGAGATCCCTTACAGGGATAAGTTCGCCCTTGTACCTTTTTGAATTGTTGTGTATTTTTTTACCTGTTTTATTTGTGTGCAATAAAGAATTTACATACATACATAGATACATACGAATCTAAAAGGGTTCCGTTTTTTACCGGGCTACGGATTCTACGGAACCCTAAAAAGTATCGTTAAAAAAAGTACTAATTGTTTTTGGTGACAAAACGTGTATGAAAGGTATTATAATTTGCTTCGAAGTCTGAAAACGTACGAGTATATTACGAGTATACCCACGTAAGTTCGTGGAAACAAGGCAGATGCCTACAAGGGTATTAGCAACCCCTGAAGGGCCAGTAAGCTGATTTGTATTAGTAATAAAGTTGCTGAAAGATCCTACCGATATACAAAGGTTTAGGTACTTTCCGAACTATGTACAGTCGACGTCAAAGATATCGTTACGGTTTAGGTGCCAAAAATATATTTAAACGGCTTTATACCTTTGACATTAAGGTCGTGTAAATATATTTTTGACACCTAAACCGTAACGGTATCTTTGACGTCGACTGTACATATTACGAATCAGTTGTAGGTAGTAGTAACTTATGAAACCACGGCTGGCTACATTCTCATGCTGAATAACTAGTTATGCTTTTCTTTGGCATAGGAACGAGCCACCCTTAGGGTCAACAGCTGACTCAATTAAAAATTGTAAATGCATTACAACGCAGGCCTCAGTCACTTTGCCAATGTCATCTTAGTACAGGATACGCTAGTGATAAATACTATTAAAAAAAAAAAACAAAAAAATTTGGTCAGCCTCCGTAGCCTAGTCTGTAGTGACCTTGCCTACGAAGCTGAAGGTTCCGGGTTCAAATCCCGGCAAGGGCATTATTTGTGTATTTATTTATCACAAATATATTTGTTCCTTGGTCATGGCTGTCTACGAGTATGTATTTAAGTATCTGTATGTATCTATCTATTATATATATCGTCGCCTGGTACCCACATCACAAGCCTTAATTGAGCTTACCGTGGGACTAGATCGATTTGAGTAAGATGTCCCAGATATTCATTTATTTATGTTGAAAAAAAAAAGGATTATTGTAATATTAAGTCTAACTACATAAGCTCATGTACGAAAATTTTGGGATATTATTTTTTATTATCCAGATCGAATCAGCTCGTGATTCTGTTTCGAATGAGTCCAAGCACGTCCAGATCTGGAGGAATCAGGTTTTCGGGATTTTATTTGGAAAAAGGCCCACCTTTGTATTACGTGATTCAGCGTTTAGTTATGAGGTACCTAGTTGTTTTAGTGTATCTATCAATTCTAACAAAATATTGCTCAGTTTAGAATTAGAAACAGCGTAAAATAATTTTCGTCTATATCTCACCCCTGCAGCGGTCAGGGGGATGAAAAGGACTTAAATAATGCGCGTAAAAACGGACAGACATATACTTAAAGTTGGCAGTGTGGTGACGGCAGTAAGAATACATTTTGTCACCATCTCAACTCTTCCCGCGAGTGTCGTAAGGGTCGACTAAGGGATTGAAATGTCACTGATTCTTTAATAGAAGATTAATGATGGGCAGCAACGTCATCATAGTGTACTGCGATTCTTGGAGATACCAGTCCACATAAGACCTACAAAAAAACAGTCGTATTATGGACATTATTTTTAGGAGTGGGTTAAAAATTGCTGTAAATTCCTATAGAATACTTTAATTTCGAATCCTTCATCTACACTGAGCATGACCCAACATGCCTTTGACCGGTTTTCTACTCACGAATCGTTTTCCCAGATTATATCATCAATTCATCACGTACTTAATTGTCCGTTTTTTTACTACTATTTCAGAAACTTTAACAGTCTCTGCTAATTGGGTACACATTAAGACCACACACAACATCTATTTTCAACATATCTGTGGCTTACGTTTACAGCCCTAGTGAATGGAACATTAAATTTAATTCAGTAAATCCAACATTACGAGCCCCGCGTAATTCCTGGGAAGCGCTATGAATTGTTCCTCTTTCAACCGCGTCCTTTGTCCTTACAACTTTTATTACTAGTGACTAGTGCTGTGCGGGATAACTTTACCGCTGTCTGCCATAGTTAGCTGTGGGAATAAAAGCCTGTATAGTTAGATACAGACTTTTGGGTTAAATCAATGCGACTAGCGTTTGAATACATTCGAAAGTCCCGCCGCTGGGCAAATTTCCGCCACTGCTCTCGTTTTCCATTCTATCCTATTGGAAAGTTCTCGCCATTTTTTGCAGTTATATACGCCATTCTTACCTCCTAATGCGTTTTTACGCATAGTTAATAGGAGAGGCCTACGTCCAGCTGTGGACTATCATAGGCTGATGATGAGGGAATTATTTGCGGTAGGTAAAAAATAATTACAAATATTTGTTCTTTGGTTGTGGCTGTGTATGTATTTAATTTTATTATATATCTATTATACATGTATATCGCCGCTTGGTACCCACGTCACAAGCCTTAATTGCCGTGGGACTGGGTCGATTTGTGTTAGATGTCCCATATTATTTATCTATTTATTTTATTATTTACTTACTTTTTATATTGAAGCAAACTGGGGGAAAGTACGTACCCAAAGATAATTCGTGTAGCAGAAAGGGACGCCCATAAATCCTTTCGCCTTTTGACTTTCCGAACTCACTGTACCTGAAATATTCCTGGGCCAATCACAGCCGCAGAACTTTAGCCGTACCATGACTTTGCAAGGATCGATAACGTTAGGTTTTACTCGATACGTAAAGCAGGCCTTCGTGCTCGCTCCAATGTGTCAGTGCGAGCGTGATAGATATATTCCATTACGTATCGAGTAGCACCTAATTACTTTCCCATTACGGCTCATAGTGTAATATTACGTGGTCACATCACTAGTAGCTATACCGCAGAGACCGCCGTTCTATAGAGAACCGACTTTATTTCATTTGACTCCGCTTTTAGTTTTATTAAGTTGCGACCTAACTAACCCTACTTGGGCAAACTCTGGGCTGAGTGCTTTCTTGGCTGTAAGATGTAAAAACTTGTATTTTAAAGTTTGAAACTACATTATGCAGTACAAGGTCATTGAGGGAATAGGAATGTCATGTTTAGTAAAATAGCTGCTCGAAAACTCGAGTACATTCCGAGTACATTCTTAACCCTCGGCGTCGGTCACGTGACACGTGTCTTATTATCAACACCATAAAGTTGAAAATACGTCTGAGGTACGTTATCTCAGTTGCAGAGGGTTAAGCTATGTAGCTATGTAGTTGAGTCGATAGCAATAGGGAAGATGATTGTAATTAAAATGAATAATGATTTCACATTACGCACGACATAATACTATTACGAAGAAATTATTACTAAAATGTAGATTGCATTGCAGTATTTTTGTACAGAATCTATTTAATAAATTGGAAAGAACTTAAAAGACTAAGTCATTTAGCAGTATGCAAACGTGATATCACTTTTGTGTATTTCATATAAAACAATAGTGGCGATAGTTTTGACAATTAGAAAAAAGATTTTAAATTGCCTTGCCATTTATCTTGCCTATTGTACATTTGGGTCATTGTCAGATTTAGGTTATCGTCTTTTCGGTGGACATACCTAATGTTAAGGAATTGCTGTACTACTTTTGGGATAAAACACTTGACGGTACAACTAGGCTCCCCGGTCCCTATGCAATCAAATCGTAACATAGATTTATAAAAGCTGTTAACTTTTGACCACCGAGCCGAGTAGACAACTTTTGTTTTTTGGACTGACAATATGGGTCATTGTCAGTTAAGGGATTTAATTAAAACAAAATTTTAAGTCACATTAAATTTTAATCAATTTTAAGTTACAAGTAAGTCTTACTTTCGTAATACTATGGAAACAATCGTGTTTATAATAAATATAAACTTCATATTCTTTTTATAATCGACCTATTTCATCCATCATCGTACAAGAGAACCAGTATCTTTCACTAAGCTCTTCGGGTTAAAGAAAGAAGCCCGTTTCGAGTTCTGTCAATTTAATTTCGTAACTACATACTTAGTCAGGTTCAGTTTCGACTTCTTATACTCGTAATTTTGTTACGTATATCCTTTCCTCTGCTTTTACTAAGTTTCGCAATACAAAGTGATTTTTACGATTTTCCTATAAAGAAGGAAGGTAAAATGCTGTTTTAGTATTAACACAACAAAGTTTCGTAAACTTAAAAGAGCATTGAGCGGGATTAGATAACAAGTTTCATAACATGACACATTTATAAAGAGTCCACGGTAAGAACATGTCTAATCAATTCAAATTTCAGAAGGGAAAATAACCTAACTTCTAATCTAAGAGAATAAGGTGTAAACTTGTCCTGAATTTTATTAAGACTAAACATGTTCTTTCCGTTCAGGCTTGATATAGGTAAACAAATGAAACTGGCTCCCGTTTCTCAAAGCTTGTAACTTTCTCCTAATCAGAAAATGGTATGGTATTCAGTATGGATGGGCTCGTAAACGGGTCACCACATTTTTTTTACTTCCTATAATAGTCCTCCATGACCCCTGGACGAAACCTCCTTGGTGAAACCTAACTGGATAGAATTAAATATAAATTTGTAAATACAAGCGTCTGTCATTACGAATGCACTAGCAAATTTTGGTCTGAAAGGTTTTGTTGCAGGACAACAAGTGCAACTGACTTTAATCGTCCTTTTATGTGTAGATTGTGTACGTAGGAAGGCTTTGGACGAGTTTCTGCTGAGGCATTTAGTACCACGTTCTTGGACGACGGTTCTCGAAAAACATTAACCTCCCTTCATCTAGCGGAAGGGTCATTAGAATGCCCTCTAAAATCGAGTAGCTCTCCAAATCTCGAAACAATGTTTGACATGTTCCCACTCGATCCCTACTAGTATTCTCAAAGGCTTCGCGGGTGGTGAAAATCCTCAAGAGCCAGCGAAGTTAGACCTCGAGAAGCTATGTCATAAAACACGGAAGAGATGGTAATGCGACTATGCGAGTACAATTTCACGAAACTATCATCCGTAAGAGTTTTCCCGGCAAGTGACCTTCCAATCTAGAGTAAGAATTACGCCTCACGGTTTTTTGACGAACGGTTTTTTGGTAAAGTTTAGTGTGCTGGGGTGAGAATATGAAATAGCCAGGCACCCTTTCATTTTAGCCAGAATCAGTATTTCACATGTGTCACCTATGACTCGCTAAAAATTTCTCCCTGTGCTCAACAGGCGAATGTAATGACTCTCTGTAATGGCTCGCGAAGTCGAAAGTGAACATAAGCACAGTTTTATGTATACAACGGGTAACGCAGTGGCCATTGTACTGGGCGCAGCGGGAAACCACAAGGCTTTTCGACCCTTTAGTCGTTTGTCACAAACATACAATTTTGCCCACAAGCTGACCAATGGTGTACCCCTCACAAATGAATGCCGGAGTTCGTAACTCTTTTCAATTAGCTTTTGTCGCCGACTGTACTACGTTTCTTTAGATATTTCAACTAGTAGCTTTAACAATAGCTCAAAATTCAACAATAGCCCGTTTCTCAAAAGCTTGTAACTTGTATAACAAGTAGTAGTCTCTTTTTAACACCATTAATTAGATAAGGACTTCCGCTTGTATTACAAGTTATAAGCTTTTGAGAAATAGATCTATTAGACCTAGGAAGGCACAGATGTCATATATACCAAATCTAATTCTGTTTATGAAGGCTATGAAGTAGTAAGAAATTTCTTACAGATTGATATTTAGGGTCACTTTGATATAAATCCTGTGTAGCCTAGGGTTCAAATGGGTTGATCGTACAGTAAACGAAATGTATTCGGATACATTTTTCACCTTTAATGTCATAGTAATAAATGCAAAAAAGGTACGTGAATCGAATACATCATATGATAGCGCCCGGTGTCTTTTATTGCTTCTGTTAATCTTACCATTACCATATACATTTAAGAAAACTTACAAGGCGTTTATTCTTCCAAACGCAAATGGGCGGATTTTTATTTTGTTGTAGTTTATTAAAAAATCCATAAATGGACTTTTTTTACATTGTTTCTACTCAGAATCACGAGCTCTTTCGATCCTGTTAGAAATAAAAAAGTGTCAAAAAAGAATCCATTGAGTTACTATTTTTCATACACTTTCTTTGATCGTAACTCAGTGGAAGACAAAAAAATGTATGGAATTCTCGGGACACTTTTTCTGCTAATGAGGATTGAAAGAGCTCGCGATTCGGAGTAGAAAACATAATAATATGAAAATATCCAAATTTGGAAAATTTGAAAAAACTACAACAAAATAAAAATCGGCCTAAATATCAAATTGAAAGATAAAGATAAACGAAAAAATTGCTGATGGCAGTTTGATGAACGTTTTAGGGCATTAAAAACATATGTTGGTTTGGCTAGTTTGGCGTTCTAAATCAAAATATAAGCACATTAACCGGCACGTTCACTGATTTGTGAATAAACAAAAACCAACTGAATTAATTAAGGAAAAATCTAATACTCCGCAAATTTCCCATGTCGGTTCAGTGAATCTTGCACGTCAGTTCAAAGCGAATTCCGTAAAGGAATTATTTATAAATAAGCCCCGTAATAACGCCACGAAACCGATTCAGTCAGCGATATGTCAGGCGTTACGTTACAGCATAGATCACTTACTCGGCGCGAATATACTGTGTGCTACCAGCCTGGGGGCTTTTGATAATACCGCTGGACATGATGCTGATCCTCAAACCCTGAGCATAAAGTAGTTATAAATTGTAACTGAATTAATGAATTAATAAAAAAGTGGGCGAACAGGAACTCGGTTATAAGATGTTTGAGTTTTGTGTTTGCCATGGCATCGGAAAGGTAAAAATGTTTTATTGTAATCTCCGTAATAAATATGTT
Organism: Thaumatotibia leucotreta; assembly: GCA_025490895.1. NCBI lineage: Eukaryota > Metazoa > Arthropoda > Insecta > Lepidoptera > Tortricidae > Thaumatotibia > Thaumatotibia leucotreta. Next base: position 77,933 of record JALPQI010002973.1, read on the forward strand.
TCAATATAATCATCATTCATTTTCGCCCTTTACTCTCTTTGTATACCTACATGTACTCGTATTATCGACAAAATTGAATCCTGACGCACCGTAACTAAAACCGTGTCATCGTATAGTATCGCGTTAAAAGTCGTACAATTGTACGAAATTTGCTCCAATTTGATTTATAATGTTAAATTGGTTCTACGGTGGGTTAGTGTGCGTACCATGAGCTGCACTACGTTATTAACGCGGACTTATTTTCTATCTATCCCGCTTGTACTCGCCTAGAAAGTAAGTCCGCGTTAATAGCGCGGAGGCAGACTGGCAGTTCATGGTACGGCTACAATATTCAATTGTGTCACTAGTAGGTACTTGTGCCTCTTTCTTTAGACTTAACACAAGATTGGTGCACGGTACTCGCGGGCTATAGTCGGGGGACAAAATATAAAATTGCTCTCATTTACGTATCCTTATATTATTATTATTGCTTAGTATTCCCTGAATACCGGGGCAATCGTCGTACCACGCAAACTCTTTGTTCTGGGGCCCATACTTTGGGCCCCAGAAACGGGACGTACCGCATATAGCGGGACGGTTGGCAGATCTAGCTACTCGTACGTACGTTGTTCAGTGACGATGCGGAGACCAGGGGAGGTAATCAAACCATTAAACCCACGCAACAAAATAAGCTATCCATAATGCATGGCGGAAGACGAGTCCTGGTTTACAAGCAGTACGAGTTAAATATACATGTATATTTATGATAGGACATCAAGTAAGCGTATGATATTGCATGTTTGATTTAGTACTGTTTGCTTTATATTGGAAGTAAAAATCTACCAAATGGGTCGATTAAAAAAAATTAACGATCGCGTCTATTGTGTTACAAAATTTAGTTATACAAACTATATCGTATACTTAGTCCAACAACCTTCGGCAGTAAAAAAAGACAGAAAGTTTAAAAAAACGCTCACAGACACTTAGAATTTGCCGTTTTATTCATTGCTAAAACTAGTAATTCAGAATTTAATTTTGTTTCATAAAATTTATATCTTGGGACATCTAACACAAATGGACCTGGTCTCACGGTAAGCTCAATTAAGGCTTGTGATGTGTGTACCAGGCGACGATATATATAATAGATAGATACATATAGATACTTAAATACATAGATAGCCCCATAGGCCCATACCAAGCCAAGGAACCCCATACCAAGGAACAAATATTTGTGATAAATAAATCCAACTTCGTAGGCAGGGTCACTACCAACTAGGCTACGGAGGCTGACATATTAAAATTATGACTATGTGTGTATGTGGGGTTCAAGTTTTTAAATTGTTAATAAGACCAAGATATTGTTCTAAATGTGCGTGAAAATAAAACAATGCAAGAGTTTTGAGTTTATTTACATTACAAATTATAAATATTAGATGTCATGTACCACGTTTATTTACATTGTTTTCGATTTCTAATGGCGCACGCCATAGTTTATTGTCTGTGATAGTCACTCAGTAAACACAATGCTATCACCGTAACCTCGCTTAGCTCCTTAACGGATCCCGGCTGATCCATCCGTCTCCAGAATTTATGGCCCCACCATGCCCTCTCCCGGTGATTATGCGAAATACCCGACAATCGCAAATGGAAAAGGAACGAATAGCAATCTATTTGGCCTTATTGCTGTCCCGTAGCCGTACCATGAGTTTTCAAGTTTCGATTACTTTAGGGATCGAGTGCGAAATTGTACATAATTAAGGGCCTTTAATCTTTTTGCCGCCACGTCAAATACAAAAGGTGTCACTGAGACGCCACGTCAATAAAATGTCAAATCTGAATGTGAACTTTACGCAGGTGCGTGTAGGTTTATATTGCTCTGTAGACCAGGACTTATATATCGGTCTTTGGCGTTGGACTTGCGGTGCCAATATATCAGTCGTTGGCGTCCAAAAGGTTTGAAAACAAAATTCAACGTCATATTTTATTTTGTGTGACAACTTTTGGCAGTGAAAAAGGGCAACAAATTCAAATTTTCTATGATACCCCACCCCTTCGTTAGGCCCACCTAACGAAGACCAAAAGTTGCCTATCGGGGGAAATAACTCGTGTATAAGCGAATTTTGGCATAGTAAAAATCTTTTGACGATGATGATGAGAATATTTCAGGTTTAGAAGATAATTAGGAATTTTATTCTTACAAATAAACATACAGGGCGCGCCCGGGCGCGAGCATTCCAAAAGATTTTAAGTATGTATTCCAGATATCAAAATAAACAAAAAATATTATGAGACCTAATGTCCACCAACCATGTACCACCAAAAAAAAATTTTTTTTCTCTTTTATTTTAGACTTTTTCAATACTTTTTGACATTTCCAGTACTTTTTCTCATAACAACAATTTGTAAAAATTATTTATTTTAATATTTTTTTTAGACACTGGTTATTTCGTCAAGTTTATTCCCATTTTTTGATTGCCAGGCAAAAGGTGTGGTAATATTAAAACAAATTGTGGTAGCATTGTAATCAAAAAGAAGTTTTATGACGAGTAACGTCGAAAGACTTATTTAGAAAAAACGGTTGATTATCTCTGAAACCAAGCCGAATCCAGGAAATTTTATATGACATTAAAGACTCTAAATATGGTCAGGAATTGAGCATTCAAATCTTTTGGAATGCTCGCGAGCATTCTGTATGTGCCATACCTACTTAAACAAATGTGTTTATTTCTATTGTGTCCATCTTCGTGCTTTCTTATCTCATAACATATTGATCCCAGAGGAAACATGCGTATACGATTTTTGTAGAGAATTTTATGTAGATTACTTATGTGCTTGACCGTTTTTTGCTATAAGCCACGGTTTACGAGTTATTTACGAAAAATTAAAAATAAGGACCTTTACACTCCCCTCCCCTCGTTAGCTCCATCCCTAACCACCAGTACTTTTAGTATTTGGTTTAAAACACCATTCCCTACAACTATGCCGAAATTCGCTTACACGAGTTTTTTCCTCTGAGTTTCCTTCGTTTGGTGTACTATGAGCGATCAACAATACTACAATATACAATAGAGTCGACTAAGGGATTGAAGTGTCACTGACCATATTTGATTAAAGATTGATGATGGGCAGCAGCGTCATCATAGTGGATACATTACTGCGATCGCCAATCCGCTTGCCCAGCGTGGCGATTATGGGCATTTACCTCCTAATGCGTCTATACGCATAGTTAATAGGAGAGGCCTACGTCCAGCATCAGTATAGGCTTATGATGATCAACAATACGCACAAATTTGTACATAATTAAGAAAACAAAATTTATGAAAACAAAATTTTACATCATAATTTTTGTGTTACGAAGGTAAATTTTACAACGAACAAGGAAATATCGTTAAAAAAATTTAACCCCTCATAGAAAGTGAGTGGTTAGTTAGAGTTCAATAGTATGGAAAAGTCAATTTTCCATGTACGCTTTCGATGTTGGTCCCATACTGAAAGTTCGTCGTAATGGTTGATAGACTCAGTCGGTAGCGGGAATTGTAGTCCCTTTCCACCCTGTATAATTTGAGACTGTTATCTTATCTAGCTCTTAAGTTTCTTTTCCCGTATCTTTTTTTGTTAATTTTGAATACTGTCTGTTTCATGTACCTACCTTAATTTATTAATTTAAAATAATAAAATAAAATGAAAATAACATAAGCGATTCTTGTCAACTCACGGTACGGCTCCTGACTGATCCCATTTACTTAACGCTCCCTTTTGCACTCCTTCGATGCGTGGAACCGTTTTTTTAATATCCATTACGGGAACTATGTGTGCTTAGGAGTAAACGATTGTTTCTTTGATTGAATGGGGAGTTGGGAAAGTGACTAATGATAAAACGTGTAACGCAAAATAGTGTTTACCGTGCATATGCTCCGAAAGTGATACTTTTCACAATTCAATGGACAATTTCGTAAGTAACCTGATTCGATAATGTTCTAATATGTTTGAATCTCAAATTAGATAAAATACTTGGTATTAGTTAAAATAGTAGTAGTAAGTGAGCATTTTTACTTTTTGGGTTACCCAATTAGCGCGAAACGTAGCTGACTGAAATTAAAAAACTTTAATTTCAATCAGCTTCGTAACGACAATTAAGTACAATATCTTTAGAAAGTTAAACTCGATCGGCGTTTTTATTTATATTGCAAAATGAACACCAAAATCGAATTATCGAAATTTAGTGCTTAATTGTTGATACGAAGCTGACTGAAATGAAGGTTTTTTAACTTCACGCTAATTGGGTACCCTAAAAAGTAAAAATGTCCAAGTACACTAAATGTACCGAAATATGTGACTACTTTGACTGCTATTAAAGTATCTGGTGCCTACTGTGTTCATAATGATCTTTAACACACTCCTATAGTCTTAGCAATAAGGTTGTGCGAAGTTCATTTTGAGCACCCTGCCCGCTTAGCAATATCTGCTGCTGACTGTACGATAGACAAGACTCCTGCAGATGTATCTGAAGTAATTTCTCATATCTTTTGTTTCACTCTACCGTCTTTGTTGGTTGATTGCAGCGATTCATCGGCTGCCGTCCCGTTTTACTCCTTTCAGGATTTAATATAACACTTTAGATCTCATTATTCACGTTTCTTCTTTAGTATTTATATACTCGACATGAACGCCATAAGGTCGGTTCTATGAGTATAAGATATATCTAAAGTCAACCTTGTCTCAAATGCATAAAGTTCCACTTACAAGTCAGAGAAATTGCTAGATCCGACCTTATGCCTTTCATGTCGTTTTAAAAACCTAACAAGTTCCTTTTGAGTCCTGAGTTAGCCCTTAATAGGGCATGAATCACACCTAAATTTCATTGGTTCTTGCCCATATGGAGCACTCCATGGGCTGTTCCGTACAAACACGTGTATATTTCGATAATTTGAGTTTTCTTCCGATTTATTAGTTATTACATATATTTTCCGTCATTTTTGAGTCCTCTAGTCACGAAAGAGGACTTTGATAAACGCACAATTTTGAGAAAAACCGTGTTCGTACGGGACATCGGTGGGCTTTTTCGTGGGATGCACCATATAATTGACAGAGTAAGTTTCAAAAAAGTTGGCAATTATACTACTACAACCCAATTAAGGGGTAGTGTCGCTAAAACCCGCTTACATTTTCTAAAACACTAACCAATCCATTACGACCGCACTATAAATTGACAGTAATGGTCATGTCAACAACCAACTTCAAAACATTATTTAGCGGAATGTTACTCAATCCTGCAGCGGGTATTTCATCGTATTTGAAATTATTATTTTTATTATGATGATGCTAAAATAATGTGGGATTATGTTATGAAATTAGTTTTACATAACAAATAAATTAGTTCCACTAGAAATAGTAGAAATCCTCCACGTGGTGAGGAGTCAATAGGCATTTGTTAGGTTATAATTGTTATAAAGTAGGTATGTACTTACTTTTTATATATTTAAATAACTATCAAGAATAATGAAATGGTAATACAAACTGTTTGATGTTCTGAGAGTAAATACAAAAGGATTAAATACCCGTTATTTAAAAATAATACCATTTTATTAAATATTTACATTTAACAATTTACATAACAAAAGCAAAAATATAAAATATAGCTGTATGAATATCGTAAATCAGAATTAACATTTATTATACATGATGCCTATTTAAATTTTACTCAAATAACATTCTTGATTTTTTGTTTGAGAATTATGAGATTGGTTGCGTTTTGAATAAAGAAGCGAAATTGAAAATACAAGTTTCACTACGAATACCAGTTTAATTTCTTCGCGTTTTTTTTTGATCAAGTAGGATATTAAAGGCTAAGCCATGCAAGATATGTGTGCAGCACTTGGCAGCACTTCCTGCCCACGTATCCTGGTTTGGCCTTTAGGGTGCGGGTCCACTGAAGCGGAGCGGAGCGGAGCTGTGGAAGCTCGGCCAATGAGACTACATCACAGTGTTTCGAATTCGAATTTGAAGAATGCAATTGGTCAATTTTGCACAGCTCCGCTCCGCTCCGAGTCAGTTGAGCCGCACGCTTAATCCGTTTTTCTGCTAAAGAGTTAATTAATTAGATTCTTCAAACTATCAATTATATTGCACAAAACGACAACTTGTACAATGTTTTTGAACGTTTATGTTTAGTATTTAAGATTAATAAAAATAATTAAGATATAACTATATTGCGCTATAAAAATATTGCTCTAAGTTATCACACACAAGTTTAGACAATGGTGATCACTTCTTAAAGATAAGGCTAAAATTGATTTAAAATCAGAATTAAATCATATGCTTAGTTCGGAAGACAATTTCGGCAATAGTCATCCATCCACAAAAGTATCCACAATAAGGTTACATTACTAAAAAATGTTATATCTTTCACAATGTGAGAGCCATCGAAATCGTTTCCATATTTTTGAAGCTGAGTAGTCAGGCTACGTAGGTTTTAGGCCTTTTAGGCATTCGAATCAGGTAATTCAACTGTCTATGAGGCCGGTAAGCACTAATATGTTTATGAAGAGCTGTACTATCGACGTGTATAACATATAAGCTCCTAGGGCATAGTCTTCTTCGCCCACTTCCACAGATTTGCCTCCTAACACCATTTGGAGTTCTATTATAAGCATCTGAAACAAGCGAACATCACTTAGTGACGGAATACACTCGTGGTCAGGTGTAATTTTTCATAGAAAAACTGCAAACGGGCACATTTCAAAGAGAGTTTTCAAATAATTGTATGTGGGATCCTATTAACATCAGATTACATTGTTATTGTTCTGAATATTAATTTATTTAACCTTTCTTGCACAAAGTAAAACTTGACGTACAAACGGCGGACTTAATAATGACGGTCACTAACTGTCACTCACGAATATTTGCGATATTTAATTACTCTGTAACTCCCAGTTTTTAAGTGCTATTAAGTTTCTTCACACACATATTTGGAAGTTCCTGCCATAGTAAAAGTTACGGAGCTCAAAATAAGCTATCCAGAGGCATACCGTTAGTCGTTATTGGTTAATAGGCCAATTTCCCCACCCTCCTTTACGAACTTCTGTGTTCGCGGTAGGGTCGCCGAAGTAAAGGCTGGAGCGAACGTCCTGCGAGCTGTTCATATAAAACAAATGCAAACGTATGCGTGTGGCCTGAGTACACGTCGTCCAAATCCCTTGGACGCTTGATGAGCCGATGCACGCTCAGCTAGACGCGCCGCTTGACGCTCGCCCCTCGGGCCTTACGCCGCGGCCACGACATCGGTCTAAGGCGACCGGCTTAGCGGAAAACGTATGGGGCTCCCTCTCGTACCCATATCGGCATCCCGCTCCAACTCATGGATTCGCTCGCCGCCGGTCTCCTTAGACCAATGTCGTGGCCGGCCGGCCCTTTATGGGTTAGCCACGACATTGGTCTAAGGAGATTCGCGGCGAGCGAATACATACGTTGGAACGAGAGGCCGATATTGGAACTCCCTCTCGTACGTACTGTTTTCCGCCCCTTCGCCTTAGACCACTGTCGTGGCCAGAGGCCCGTTTCTCAAAAGCTTGTAACTTGTAATACAAATGGAAGTCTCTTTTTAACATCAATAACAAGATAAGGACTTCCGCTTGTATTATATACAAGTAAGCATTCGAGAAATGGGTCCCAGATCATTACACTAATAAAAGGGTAAAAACAACTTACCACAACATTGACTAACGTCAAGAGAACAAGTATCCCTATGAGAAGAGGCTTAGATTTTATGTGGAACACCAACATCGAGACTAGAATGACTATTGCCAGAACGCTCAACGTTAAGCCGATGACCATTACATATAGTATGAATTTTGTGAAGTCGAACTGAAAAAAAAAAAAAACTAGGTAAGGTCCTGTGCTCACGACACAACTCTCAATCCTTGTGTCTACTACACAAAGTATGGCTGCCATTCAACAGTGTTATTCACTAAGGAAACCGCCTTGCTATCAGCGCTGTGTCAGCGCTACGACAGCGTCGAGCCTAAAAATGGTATTCACTAATGCACTTTAAACGACTCTAGCGCTCGGCGACGAATGCGGCGTAAGCTGGAACTACACTGCGTCGAGAGTTACCGCCTACAGATCGACGACGAGCTGTTCTAAGTTACTGAATACCGTTTTTCGCAGCGCTGCGCTCGACGTCGAAGTGAAGGCTGTCTCGTCGTCGAGTTCTTTGATGAACGCAGCGTCGAATATTTGAATAAGATAATAGCATAGCAGAAGCGATTAACATGATATGATTAAAATTGTATTAACATAACGTCGGTTGACAACCAAAACTCACTAAGTAAGAAATACCTACTTGAAATAGAGATCGTATCTAAGTTCTGATTCAATACTGACATAAGAGGTTGCGAAGAGTAGTGACAGTTTTTATAGCAAGTTTTGCTTGTCAGCCTATGTCATAATGGAAAAAACAGGCACTTATAATTCTATGAAAATCAAAAGAACTGACTGAGTAGAAATAAAAGAGAATAGATAAATTAATGCTACTGGATTTAACAAATGCTCAGCTGGTATTGACAAATTCATTCCACTTACTGTGCATACTGGCCCCAATTTCACCACCATGACAAGTGCTACAATTGTAAATTTACTGTTTCTCCAATCGGGGCGTCTATAGGCTACATATACAGCTTACCATCGGAAGGGCCGTGTGTTTGTTTGCCATCAACATAAAATGTATTTCAGGAACTTTAATAAAATCAGCAGTAAATAACTACCTACTTTTATGCGGAGCAACATTACAATTGTCACAAAAACACGACAATTATAGCGAAATTTCGACATTAAGTCGAACCTCGCGTCAAGATTTCATTAAAATTGTACTAAACCTTGCGAGTCTTGCGACAATTGTCACGGGTTTCGGGAAATAAAAGTAGTATATTAACGATATAATAACGTTGTTAGTAATAATTTTATGTTGGTGGCAAACAAGCACATGGACCGTCCGATAGTAAGCTGTAGCCGTAGCCTATGGATGCCTGTGACGTCAGTAACAGTGATATTTTACAATTGTCACACTTGTAATTATGGTGATATAGGCCACTGGTGGTTCGAGCGGGGCGTCCACGTTAAACAAATGACGTTTTCATCACACTTGCTGTCTAAACGTGCCATTGCTTGCATGCGTAGCGGGAGTAGAGGTGTGCGCCACGCCGGCGCGGCGGCGCCGCGCCGCGGGACCCACGCCGCCGCCGCCGCCGAGGTTTTCAAAAACCCACGCCGCGACAAAAATTTTACGGAATAAAATCATTTAAATTACGCGCCACGCTGATCATATTGACATTAAAAAACAATATGCTTGCGAATATCGACAAGCGGTTCCCTCTGACCCAAAAGATTGTATGCGCAGCATTTCTGGATTGCAGATTTTCAGATATTGATACGCATCTACGAAAAAAATACACTACTTGGGCAGAATTCTTTCCAATTGTACAGATTTATTTCACAGAATTCCAAGTCTACACATTCCCAATACTACAGATTTACAAACCTACAGAATCCCAATACTTTAATATACCAACATTACGGTTGCCCATGTCTACAGATTTTCAATATTACTGATTGATTCCTATGTCTACAGATTCCATATTCTCTAGATTTCACGTCTACTGATTCCCAACTGTAATGCTTTTTTCAACACGCTTGTAAGTCGTAACGTAGGTCTTATTGAACCGCTTTTAGGCTTATAATCCTAGGTATTACTAGCTGTGTGTTTTTTCATTATATTATATTCTTCGCATCGACGATCCCACAATGCCTGAAGACTAAAGTCTTCAATCAGTGCTTCCTACCCGTCATGACGTACGGAGCCGAAACGTGGACACTGACGGTACGGCTGGTCCACAAGTTCAAGGTCGCTCAACGAGCTATGGAAAGGGCAATGCTCGACGTCTCTTTGCGGGATCGAATCAGAAATGAGGTTATCCGGCAGAGAACCAAAGTGATCGACTTAGCCCACCGTGTTAGCAAGCTGAAGTGGCAGTGGGCTGGCCTTATTATCCGTAGAACCGACTGGCTAAACGAGTTCTTGAGTGCAGATCGCGTCTCGGCAAGCTTAGTGTAGGACGCCCTCAGGCAAGGTGCAGCGACGATTTGCACAGGATGGCTGGCAGGAGCTGGATGCGAGCAGCCAAAGATCGAAAACGGTGGCGTGGAATTGGGGAGGCTTATGTCCAGCAGTAGACTGCGATAGGCTGCTGATGATGATGGATGTTTTTCATTATTTACGTTAGGCCACCATATGAGGTTTAATGACTGTCTATTAACTGATTCTATTAATTTCAGTGTTTGCATTTGCAATTGATGATTTTTGTGCTTCTTGAATAAGATTAAGATATGTTTAGAGGCCGTGGCCGTGGTAGTTGGCCGTGTGGTGACGGCAGTAAGAATACATTTGTCACCACTCCAACTCCTCCTGACGGGTGTCGTAAGAATCGACTAAGGGATTGAAGTGTCACTGACCATTATTTGATAAAAAAAATGATGATGGGCAGCAGCGTCATCATACTGGACACATTACTGCGATCGCCAACCCGTTTGCCCAGCGTGGCAATTATGGGCATTTACCTCCTAATGCGTCTATACGCATAGTTAATAGGAGAGGCCTACGTCCAGCAGTGGAATATTATAGGCTGATGATGGTGATGATGATTTTTAGAGGAAAAAGGTGAAAGCTTTTTAAAAAATTGACATTTGAAAAAATTTGCTGTCGCTTTGCACGGCTTAGAAATAGACAAGTGCAGCTTCGCCTCATAATACCTACGTAAAATTGGCGAAAACATGGTTTTGTGTTCCCTGTTTCCTTCTCCAAAAATAGACCAATTTGTAACAATTTTTTTTAAGAAAGGTATTTCTCATGTCGGTATGTTTCCTCTTTTTGGACGATTTCATATTTTAAAAAAAATTTCGTGTGTTTATACACCGATGTATGACTAGCAGTGTGGGCGATGATGGTACTATAGAGAGGTTGTAAAGCTGGGTACCTGTAGTATTTGAAATCATCATATATAATCTGCAGTACCTATTGGGAATTCGTAGTATTGGGAACCTATAGTATTGGGAATCTGTAGTGTTGGGTATTTGTAGCATTTAAAATTCGTATTATTGGGAATATGTACAATCAGGAATGCATACTATTGACAATATTTGAAGTATTATCTCTTATCTGTAGTATTAGGAATCTGTAGTATTGGGAATCTGTAGACGACTCGATCCAGGCCTACTACCGCGTTTTTCGCGGTAGGGCCGCTGTGTGAGTTAATAAAATATTTTTCGTACACGATAATAATTATGACAATTTCCGCATAAAATGCAATCTATAACTTTGTTTCATGTTTATTTTTTTAATAATTAACTTGTCCTAAACAATATCTAAGTTTTTAATATCTTCTCATCCTTATATGTATGAACGTACAGGGCAATAATTTGACCTTGACGCCGGCGTGGCGCCGCCACGCCGGCAAAATTTTGCGGCGCGCCGCCGCCGGCGATTTCTATGCCGGCGCACACCTCTAAGCAGCGGGAGTAATAGAAAAGTGAAATTCCTTAGTGAGTTATAGAAATGTCTTTACGTCATAGAATAATATTTTGTCTTAAAACTTATTTTTTTGTCCGCAAGTGTGACAAAAACCATTGTATGCGGTTGGTAAGCGAAATACTAACTCGAGTCTCTCGTTAGTAATTCCGTACTTACCTCCCTTGATGCACAATGTACTAATGCGAGTGACCAGCAGCCGTATCATGACTTTGCAAGTATCGGTAACGTTAGGTTTTACTCGATACGTAAAGCACGCACTGACATATTGGAGCGAGCGCGATATAATGCATTACGTATCGAGTAAAACTTAACGTAGGTATCCTTTACTTTATCTTGGCATTTCTCAGAGCGTAAACGGACATCTCATTCATCTGGTCACTTTTTCTTTGACAACCAAAACCAACCTCAAATCATTCAGCCACTTCCAAAAAAATGTGACCAGAGAATGATGATGTTTACGCTCTGAGAAATGCCCATCTAGCTCGCTCAGCCGAATACGTACGAACGGGATGTATAGAAAGTAAAGGCGTGTTAATAACCAAGGAGCGGAATTCTTCATAGCAAAATCAAACTGTCAGAGTGATTGAACGAAGTGTTTATCGACTGTCGATAAACAAAATTGTACTCAATGAAACATCGTTAAAATAATCTAATTAGGCTTTTGGGTATATTATACGAGTACAGTGACTCACAGTGAGTGACAGTGACATAATTAATAATATTGAGTTTTTTTTTAAAACACTGTCAACCAATAATGTTTTGAACAACATGGTGTATAATAATTGTTCAATTAACTCTAAAACATATTTAAAAAATGTGTATTCCATTTCGGATTAACTTGAATGACAGTGGCATAGAACAAAATAATGATGTCCCTAATAATCTGCTGCGACTGTCCAATACGTATACCTAAAAGCCTTATTACGATAAATAAAAATAAACGACAAATCGTTAAGTGTCAATTTGTACCCAATTTTCTAATTACACCTCAAACACACACATACACAAATCTCACAGACTATTACATAAATATAACACACCATCCATAATAATATGTTTCCATTCCTTGCAAGTTGAGCATTCATAAAGACACACGAATCTTCCTATCATTATGCGCTGATCAGAGACTAAGTCGAGTCGTATCCGTCAATCATTACTCAACCCTACAGCTCTTTCTCACGAACATCACTGTTGTGATGTTTCAGTTAATCAACGTCAGCCCTGGCTAACTTGTTAAACCTTAAATCATTTGCCTCTGATCTTGAGGCGATTGGCAATACGGACTCGCATACTTGTCTCCCCGAACAGTGCACACAATACGTTACCCTAAATGATAAAAGCATAAATTTACTTCATCTAAATATTCGAAGCATAAACAAGAATATTAGTGGCCTGAAAACATTACTCGCACGCCTTAGTGTGGACTGTGATATAATTATTCTTTCCGAATGCTGGTTAAGCAAAACCCCGTGTATCCCCTCCCTAAACGAGTATACAACTTTTTCCACTAAAAACCATCTTAACCAAAATGACGGACTTGTCATCTATATAAAAAGTAATATTCAATGTTCACTATGGGAGCCGAGTTTCAAAGACTCAAACTGCATTATTTGCAAGCTAAGTAATGAAATTGTAATTATGGCAATTTACCGCCCGCCATGCTTTAAAAATATTGATAATTTTATCTCCAGCTTAAATGACATGCTTATTTCTTTGTCTAGCTATAAGACGATAGCTCTGATGGGCGACATTAATATTGATGTTAAGATGGGGAACACCGACCGGAACTCCGACACTTACCTTAATTTATTAGCATCTCACGGTCTATTGCCAGCACACCATTACCCCACTCGATTAGAAAATTGCCTTGATCATGTCGTGATCAAATCAAAACATGCATCGACAACTCTTGTCTTTGAAACCTATATCACGGACCACATACCGGTTCTCTTGTCGCTGAGCAGCACAGGCTCCGAGCAGCGACCAACTCCTGGTCATATCCATCGACTTGACTATCCAGCTTTACTAACGGATATTGCAAACTACAACTTCCTGCCGATTATAGAAACCCAAGACGCAAATCAAGCATCCGATTCACTGACTTGTTCTCTCACTACACTAATTTCACGCCATACGCGAACAATAAAAATTTCACGCTGTAAGAGAACAATTAAGCCCTGGATAATGCCGGGTCTGCTACGTTGTATACGAAATCGCGATCTATTGCACCAGAAAGCTCGTAAAGCCCCTAATAACCTAACTATGGAGATAACTTACAAAAGATATAGGAATTTTTGCAATGACTTGTTAAAAAAAAATAAACAGCAACATGACACTGAATGCTTAGAAAAAAATAAATCAAATCCTAAAGAATTATGGAAAACAATCAAAAACATCACTCATACTCAAACAACCAAACAAACACCCCAGGAACTTCTGCTACTCTCTACTGACCCGGTACAATCTCTAAACACTGTAAATCAATACTTTGTCAATATCGGACAAGACTTAGCATCCAAAATAATCCCTAGCATAAAACCTCAAAACCGTCTACTGACATCGTCATCACCTAAATCCTTAGTACTTTTAGGTACTTGTGCTAAGGAAATAAACTCAATAATATCAAATTTACGCAGTGAATGTGGTACAGGATGGGACGGCATATCCTCCAAGTTGTTAAAATATATCCGCCATATCATAGTACCAATTCTTACTCACATTTGTAACCTATCTATATCCACAGGCGTCTTTCCAAACGCCTTTAAAAAAGCCATAGTACACCCAATTTATAAATCTGGAGATAAAACACTCATTACGAACTACAGGCCAATATCCGTTCTAACAACCCTATCAAAAATATTGGAAAGAGTTTTGAATAATCGTTTAATCAACTTCTTAGAATCTCAAAATCTCATTGCAGAAAACCAATACGGTTTTAGGAAAGGGAAATCAACAGAAGACGCTGTTATGGATCTCAGTGATACAATAGTCAAAATCCTCGATAAAAAGTCAAAGTGCGTTGGCTTGTTTCTTGACTTGTCAAAGGCATTTGACTCGATATCTTTTCCAATACTTCTCCAAAAAATGGAGAACATCGGCATAAGAGGTCTCTCCTTGGAACTTTTTAGAGATTACTTGACAAATCGCTCATAATGTGTCAAAATAAGTAGCATTACAAGTAATGATAAAACTCTCCGCTATGGTATACCACAGGGCAGTGTTCTGGGTCCTACCCTCTTCCAAATTTACGTTAATGATCTTTGTAAACTAAAACTTCCAAACTGCAACATCTTTAGTTACGCCGACGACACAGCACTTCTGATCCAAGGTGAAGATTGGGAGTTAACTCGTAAGCATGCAGAGCATGCCTTGAGTGTGGTAATGTCGTGGCTAGCATGTAACCAACTAACGCTCAACGTTTCCAAAACTAGTTTCATCACCTTTGCTCAAAGAAGCAACGCTGCTCCACCCCTAGACACCTATTTTCTAAAAGCACATATTTGCCTCGATCACTCCCTAAACTGTACGTGTTTATGCATCAACAGAACCTACAGTATCAAATACTTAGGAATTCATATCGATGAAAAATTAAATTGGCACACGCACATTGACACCCTTATACCAAGGCTACGTAAACTAATATTTATATTTAAAAACTTAAGGACGTCAGCCGACCGGACTATACTTAAAACTGTCTACTACGCAATGTGTCATTCACTAATCACCTACTGTATCACAATCTGGGGAGGCACTGATAAGACAGCCCTATTAAAACTAGAACGTGCACAGAGAGTGGTACTAAAGGTGATGCTCAAAAAACAATATAGGTATCCTACTGCGCAACTTTACCAGGACGCTGAAGTGCTAACAGTAAGACAGGCCTTTGTTCAACAAACCGTACTACGTAAACACAAACAAACGCCCTTTCAAAGAGAAAACTGTACTCAAAGACGAAGATACTACAAAGTATGTAAAATTGAACCCTATAAAAGCGCCTTTGCTTCCCGGCATTATCGTCATATAAGTACGCGTCTTTACAATTTGATGAACAAACACCTAGATATTTATCCACTCAACTTCAATGAATGCAAATTCAAATTAAAGAACTGGCTGCAGAACCTTAACTATGATGATACAGAAAAGTTACTTACCGGCATGAAACAGTAATCAACCTGTAACATACATACCTATACACAGATACATATATATACTTACATACACTACAAGTTATAGTAATCATCCCATATTAGTAAACAGTTACACATCCAATTAATACACTTATTCTACTACATACAAACACTACTATCTATGATCAAACACAAAAACTACATAAATACTACAAGAAAATTGAGGCTTCTTCTTCTTCTTCTTTTTTATAATAATTAAATTAATAACTTATGTTAGTAACCACCATCTATGGATGGTTTCGCAGCAAAGACGCGCAGCTTAGTTCGTATTCACTCAAGATCATTTTTCTGATAAACCCACGCGTCATCGTGAGCGAAGTCATCTATAGTTAAATAAGCTTAATAAATTATGTTTTTTTTTCTCTCTTTTTTGTAATAACTAGAGTGCAGCACCTACACATGTCTTTCCTCTCTTAAACATATTTTGAGGGTTTGAGCATTGTAGTACCTATAAATTATGTTATTTAGTATAAGTTTAGAATTAGTAAACCCAGTCCATAAAATACAGCGTATGCTAGTTTAAGGGCTGGAAGAATAATTTAAATTGTGCAGCCTGGTCTCCTACATATTATGCATCTATCAACTATCTAGCAGTATGCTCGGTTGCGGAGGGGACAGGACCCTGAGATACAGGATGACCTAGTTTAGGTGTCCGAGCCTCACCGCCATCGAGCACCTCAAGTATCCAGTGCAATATACTTTGTATTTTGTAATGGTTATGTGGTATGTCGACCAAATATGTATTATTTACTTATTGTTCTTCAAATAAAATTCATTTTCATTTTCATTTTCATTTATCGATAGTCGATAAAATACCTGGGTCAATCCTTATTACAGTTTAGTTTTTGCTATGAAGAATTCCGCTCTTTGTTAATAACGTAGCGGTAGCTCATGGTAGGGTTACTGATTGCCCGCCGTATTCAGACGCTCGACGCCCCGCCGCTCGCCCCGCTGTACGCGCCGCTCAACGCTCGCCACTCAGGCCTTATGGCCCGGCCACGACATTGGTCTAAGGCGACCGGCTTAGCGGAAACCATACGTGCGAGAGGGAGTTCCCATATTATCGACATCCCGCTTCAACTCATGGATTCGCTCGCCGCTGGTCATCATCATCATCATCATCAGCCAATTGACGTCCACTGCTGGACATAGGCCTCCCCCAGAGAGTTCCACAAAGATCGGTCGTGAGCTGTCCGCATCCATTGGACACCCGCAACCTTTACAAGGTCGTCGCTCCATCTTGTGGGGGGCCTTCCCACGCTGCGCCGTCCAGTGCGTGGTCGCCACTCGAGAACACGCCGACCCCACCGGTCATCGGTCCTCCGGGCAATATGGCCAGCCCACTGCCACTTCAACCTGGCGATTCTTCGGGCTACGTCAGTCACTTTCGTTCTTCTGCGGATCTCGTCATTCCTGATGCGATCTTGCAGAGAAACCCCGAGCATTGCCCTCTCCATCGCTCGTTGAGTGACTCTGAGCCTCCTAATGAGTCCCATAGTGAACGACCACGTTTCAGATCCGTAAGTAATCACTGGCAACACACACTGGTCGAAGACTTTCGACTTGAGACACTGCGGTATATTGGACGAGAAGATATTGCGTAGTCTCCCGAACGCCGCCCAACCCAGTCCGATTCGACGATTGATCTCCTTCCTCGCCGCTGGTCGCCTTAGACCAATGTCGTGGCCAGGCCGTAAGGCGATGGGTACGAGAGGGAGCAACATACGTTTTCCGCTAAGCCGGTCGCCTTAGATCGATGTCGTGGCCTCGCCTTATACTTACACTTGTACAGGCCAGGATAACGCAAAACGCTACCACCACAAGTGTTACAATGAGCGCTTGAACCACAATCGCAGTCCTGTATCTCGCGGTAAAGGACGCACAAAGTAGTGTGTACAATATTGTCTGGAAGAAAAGAAAATCATTGGAGTCATCATTACTGTTAGTTTTTAGTGAACCGTCCCACTTTGTCCCTTACCATAAAGACGAGATTTCCTTGTATCTTTATATCAATTAAATGACAAAGCGGCTTTATGGCAAACGACAAAGTGGGACGTTTTACTAAACTCACTCGCATTTGGTTGGCGTATTTATAACTTACTATGAGATAGGGTGTGGGTAAAATCCGCTTCAAATTCTTATTCAAGACTTTGTATTACACAAATGTATGTTTGAGTTTGTAAAAAATAATATGTTTTTATGGCTTGCGTTCGCGCGCTGTCTAATACAATTTAATAAGTATAGGTAATTAAGTTTCAGATAACTAAGATAAGTCCTATATATTAATAATTAAGGGATAACTATAATTGGCCTCCCACATTGTAATACAAATATGCAAATGTTATCTACGGCTGCTGTTGTCCTAAATATCGATAAAATAAAAATAGAAAAAATATTGGATAATAGTTTCACAGCTCTAGCAAAGGCTTGCTATTCACCAAATAAATTCGACAGCCTTGAGTATTTTTAAATCATTAGCCGTTTTTAGGGTTCCGTAGTTAACAAGGAATCCTTACAGTTTCGCTATATCTAATATCCATCTGTCTGTTTGCAGCTACGAACAAATCAAGAACGGTCCTGAATTCTAGTTGACAAATGTCACCCCTCTTCAATGCATGACGGCATTGAAGCCAATGAATTTCAATGTCAACCTATAAAAACTTAAGGACTTTTTTTTATATTTGAAATAGGCTTACTCATGGCCACATACTAGCCAAGGGCAGAGAAGGTGCCTATTCACCCTTGACTTGAAGGTTGACGGGTTATATGATCTTGGAAATATCTGGGGCCTATTTCTCGAAAGCTTGTAACTTGTAATACAAGCGGAAATCCTTATCTTATTAATAGAGTTAAAAAGAGACTTCCACTTATAATACAAGTTGCAAGCTTTTGAGAAACGGGCCTCTGGTCTCACCGCGAGTTACTAAGCTATGAACTTATAGGCTTTAAACACGAACAAAAGATACGGACTCCCGTGTAAATAAAAGAGACACAGCGATACTCGTCCGACGGTGATTGCTGACAGCTGGGCGATTATCGCCGTGTCTCTTTTTTTACACGGGAGTTCGTATCATTCGTTCGTGTTTAGCCGATAGTTCATAGCTTAGTAGCTCGTGGTGGAAATTAAATGTAAGTGCCTAAGGCACTGGACTTAGGTAGTTAGGTACTTACATCTAATTTCCATAACAAGGTGTTGAAAAAGAAATGCAACTTACAACTATTGCTAAACATATGTAGTTCGTAGGGGTTTGTCGAGCGCACTTTGAGGTCGGCATAAAGTAACTCATTATTATTAGGCCAATCCTGTCAAAAAAATAATATTGAAATAAATAAATATATTGGGATATTTAAATATTTATCAAACAGGTCACTCACGTATATTGATTTAAACTATCACGATTATCACTCATATTTTAAATCAGGATACAATTAAACGTAAGTTTACGCGATTAAGACCCATTTATCTTTAAAATATGAGGTCACTCACGTAAATTAAGTCGATAATTGCTCGACATGTTTCAATCCACGTCGGGCTTTGGTCACAGGGACTCCATGATGAGGATACTCTATATGGATCGAAACATGTCGAGAATTATCGACTTAAATTATGTGAGTAACCCGTTTTATTAATATTTAAATATGTTTGAGTCTGAAGTTAGTTATATACCTAATTATAAAATATTGGGATATCTCACATAGTCCCACGGTAAGCTTTTTATTTAAATTTGTTCATGATATTTTGTATGATTCTA